>CALSBZ010041084.1:29433-43258 GCA_943591055.1 Gobionotothen gibberifrons
TTTTTAGGCATCTTAAAGGCCTAAAAATAAGCATTAAAATTTGGAATAATAATAATAAGAAGAATTCCTCCAATAACAATAGGTTTCCTCGCACTTCGTGCTAGGACGCCGTTGGGTCCTAGCACATTCGTGCTCGGGCCCTAATAAGAAGAATTCCTCCAATAACAATAGGTTTCCTCGCACTTCGTGCTAGGACGCCGTCGGGTCCTAGCACATTCGTGCTCGGGCCCTAATAAGAATTCCTCCAATAACAATAGGTTCCTCGCACTTCGTGCTAGGACGCCGTTGGGTCCTAGCACTCCGTGCTCGGGCCCTAATAATGGAAGAAATGTGGTCTTGTGGCTTAACTTGCCACACTAAGGCGTACATTGATCCCAGCCGAGGGGTAAATTGAGCCATCTGGGGGTAAAATGACCAATTGACTTTTCAAGTTGTGTTGTACAGGAATGTTGTTTCTGTCTGTAATTCAAAGCCAGTTCACAGCATTTCTTTGGAGTAAGGCCATGGAACTGGTCAGCAGTTTTTTGGTCTGGTCTGAAGCCCCTTCTCTCTCCTGTGTGAAGACCCTCTTTCCTCTGCTGTTCCTCTGTACCTCCTGTTTTCACTTCTCTAGGCAGGGTTGACCTGTCAATATTTCTGTCTTTTGCCACTGCTCTGATGGATTCTCCAGCCTCTCCATCAGTGGCTGCTTTCTTCATCTCCTCAGTCTTTCTCTTGGGCTTTCTTGGCATGATGGCTTTACTACAATGTTTAAAACATCACAAACATCAGTTGTGTACAACTATATTGAAAGAGCATTTTACACCACTTAACTGCAGTGCCTCATGGGGGGTTAAGATGAACTTTGCCCCACAGCCACTTTTTGGAAAAAACTTTGTAGCTTAGAGTAGCTCATGCTAATCTTTAGCTAAATGTTTCACATGGTTTTACACCTTGCTACATAACTGTAAACTGTGAATAACCAACATGTGTGATACATATTTTCAGACCTGGATATATTTGCTTTGACAGAACAGTAATTATAGCTCACATGTTGAAACCTGGAGAAGACATTTTTGCTTAGGAAGGTTCGTAAAAGAGTGAAGTGATCTGGAAGTTCTTTAAGAGCAGCCATGAAAAGAGCTGTTCAGAGTCTCTAGATCAGGTGTCTCAGACTCCAGGCCCGCGGGCCGCGTCTGGCCAGTTTATCATGGCCCCGTTGTTGATATCATGTAATAGTGTTAATCTGGCCTGCGCGTTTACGTTTGCGCTTTCAGGTTTTAATTTTATTTTTGGATTGATCCCGCTGCTGGCAGTGTGGCGGAGTTCCCTCGGAGGGGGGAGGGGCGAGGGAACTGCTGCGCGCAGTTGAACTCCGCCACACGTCAATCAAATGCGCGCAGCGGAATCAATCACAGAGTGATCCAAAAGTGACACAGAGTGGAAGGAAAATATATCGCCCAGTCATGTCTTCATCAAAACTTTCAAGGAAAAGAAAAGTCGATGATGACCACAGAAAATTTCAGGTGAAGTGGGAGACTGAATATTTTTTTGTCGAGTACAGGGGAAACGCAACGTGCCTTATATGCACAGAGAAAATAGCTGTATACAAGGAGTATAACGTCAAACGTCACTACTCAACTAAACATGCAGAGTATGCAAAATACCTGGGAGACGAGAGAGAGAAAAGAGTCACAGAGCTAAAAAAAAACTATGGAAGCAACAAAATCTCTTCAAGAAAGGAAGCAATGAGGCTGATTTAGCAGTCGAAGCTAGCTATGTGGTGAGTGAGATGATTGCTAAGGCGGGAAAGCCGTTTACGGAAGGCGAGTTTGTAAAAAAGTGCATGTTGCAGGCTGCAAGTATAGTCTGTCCGGAAAAGAAGGGTCAGTTTAACAACATCAGCCTGTCAGCTAACACAGTGGCAGAGCGCATTTCTGACTTATCAAGTGACATATATGATCAGCTGTGCGACAAAGCCAAACTTTTCCGTGCATACTCTGTGGCACTTGATGAGAGCACGGACATCACTGACACCGCTCAGCTCGCAATGTATGTCCGTGGTGTTGATGACAATTTTGAAGTGACAGAGGAGTTGCTTACAGTGAAACCAATGCATGGCCAGACCACCGCTCAGGAGATATTCCAGCAACTGTGTGATCAGGGGCGGCGGGTACTGTAGGCTAGGGAAGGCTAAGCCTTCCCAAATCTTTTTGTCACTGAATCCTGGTAAAATAAAAATATAATGTAGGCTATAATGTTTGTGTCTTTTACATTAGCGCTTCTATGCAGCCACCAGGGTTTCTTTCTCCAGCTGAGAGCGCATTCACGTGAAAGGGGCGGGGTTAGCTACATTTGACCAATCACAAACAGGGACAAGTGTACTGACAGCGCAGCGTCATACTTCATTAATGAAAAGTAAATTAATATTAGACAAATATGAACTTTAACCATCCATGACTTAAACATATAACCCAGGATACAAGCCACATAGTTGCACCTGCAAGGAGAATACAGAACAACTGGTTAAAAAATAAATAAACTACAGAGTGTTTGAAAGCGTACAACAGTTTTATGATACTGCCCCATCTAAGACACGAGTGGATCTGACTTTAATTACATTTGAGTTGAGTGTTTCGTCAACCTAATGTGTTGCTTAAAATAATACTTCTGCATACAGTATGTGTGACAATGTGAGTGTTGCACGGCCAGATACGGCTCAAGAAGCTGACTCAGATAAGGAAATATATGATGACACAGCAGCTTATTGGGTTATGGTTAGGGTTAAATAAATGGCAAAGATATGTAGAAAATAAACGCATTTAAGATACGTTCAAAACAAACGTAACGTCGAAGAAAATTGTAGAAAAAAAACGTATTTGACATGCGTTCATAACAAACGTATCGTGGGAGTATCATATGCATGCAAAAACGGACTTCTGCGTATCTATTGCACGACTTTGCAAATTTGTACGCATTCTGGTGAGATCAGGCTGGATATATTATGATATTATATGATCGATGATCTGATTGATGATGTGAATGATAAGTGCGACACGTCGGCGTCTTCTCTGCATACAGTCAGTACGCGGTGCTTTCACGCCAGAGGCGGGCAGCGTCAGGTAAAAAAAGTTATTTAGCCTTCCCAAACCTGAGCCTCACGCGCCGCCTATGTGTGTGATGCCATTGCGGATATCGGTCTGCCATGGAAGAGGTTTGTTGGAATTACGACCGACGGAGCGCCATCAATGACAGGGAGGAAAAATGGGCTGGTGGCACTTGTTCAAAGAAAACTGGAGGAGGAGAGTGTGGAGGAGGCTATTGCTCTGCACTGCATTATCCATCAGCAGGCCCTTTGCAGCAAATGCTTGAAGTTTGACAATGTGATGTCTGTCGTTGTGAAATGCATCAACCACATCAGATCCAGGGGCTTAAAGTGCTCCGTGCTTTTTTGGAGGAAATTGAGTCAGAATATGAGGATGTGCTCTACTTCACAGAGGTGCGTTGGCTCAGCAGGGGAAACGTCCTGAAGAGGTTTTTTGAGTTGAGAACAGAACTGAAAGTATTCATGCTGGAGAAGGGTGGGATGGCTGTTCCCGAGCTGAGCGATCCCAAATGGCTCATGGACTTAGCTTTTCTTGTTGACATCACGCAGGAGCTGAATGCACTGAATAAGAAGTTGCAGGGCCAGGGCCAGCTTGTCAGTGCAGCATATGACAATGTCAAAGCATTCTCTACAAAACTGGTGTTATGGAAAGCCCAGCTCCCTCAGAAAAACCTCTGCCATTTCCCAGCATGCAAGGCTCTCATGGACAGGGGCACAGCATTCAGTGGTGAGAAGTATGTTGATGCCATTGTGAAGCTACAGGAGGAATTTGATCAGCGGTTTGCAGACTTCAAGACACACAGAGCCACTTTCCAAATGTTTGCAGACCCCTTCTCCTTTGATGTCGAAAATGCCCCTGGTGTGCTTCAAATTATTATTATTTTTTAACCAGATAAAAAGCATTGAGATAAAATCTCATTTACAATGCTGACCTGGCCAAGAAGGCAGCAACGTTACACATAACACAAACATATAAAATACAGAGAATATAACTAAGGAAACAAAGACAAAAAAGCAGTTACTACATTGAGCACATTAGGACAGTAAGAAAGGCACTACTTATTACTGCAAGAGCAGCTGGTGGTAAGGATCTCAGACAACTTCAATTTAAAACATGCTATAGAGACAAGTGCCCTCAGTTTGAGGCGTGATTTAAGGTCATTCCAAGACCAAGGACCATAATAAAAGAGACTCCTTTTTCCAGCCTCAGTCCGCACAGCAGGAACCTGGAACCGTATCCAGGCACTGGTTCTGAGGTTGTAAGAGTCACAAACTGGAGCAAATCTGGCACATATGTACAGTGGAAGCTTACCTAAAATGGCTTTATACATTAATACAAACCAATGCTGCATCCTACGCATAGTGAGTGAGGACCATCCAGTTAGGCTATACAGTTTGCAATGATGAGTCCTATAGGGTGCATTTGATATATAACGCAGTGCAGCATGGTAGAGTGGGTCAAGTTTGGCCAAAACAGTGGGACAGGCAAATCTATAAATGGTATCACCGTAGTCCAGCTGGGACAGGAATAAGCCAGAGACCAACCTTTTACGGGATGAAGTTGAAAAACAACATTTATGTCTGTAAAGGAAGCCAAGAGTGAATTTCAATTTCTTTGTTAGAACTTCAATATGGTGTTTGAAGTTCAGATTACTGTCCAACCAAAAGCCAAGATATTTGTAGGTATCGACAAACTCAACAGAGACTCCATCAAGGGTGTCAATGGAGAGGCAAGAGGACGCTGACTTGGGAGCAAAAAGCATTGCTTTGGTTTTCTTACTGTTCAAAAGCAGTTTGGAATCAAGAAGTGCATGCTGCAGCGTGATAAAATCAGATTTTAAATTGGAAACGGCCATATCTAGAGAAGGAGCACATGAATATACAATAGTGTCATCAGCATACATATGATAGGCAGAAAATTGCATCTGATTACAAATATTGTTTACATATAATAAAAAAGAGCAAAGGCCCCAAAATAGAGCCCTGTGGAACTCCCTTCTCCAAGGTGACAGGGTCAGAGACAGTGCTACCCAACCTGACGCATTGAGTACGGTTGGTTAGATAACTCTGAAACCAGCAAATGGCATTATGACCGAAACGAGACACCAACATAACATTAGACATAATGTGGTGATCTACAGTGTCAAATGCTTTGGCTAGGTCAATAAACAATGCAACACAAACAGATTTGTTATCCAAAGCAGCCTTAATATCATCTAAGACTTTCAGACTGGCAGTCACAGTACTGTGCTTTGATCTGAATCCAGATTGCATAGGGTTAAGGATGTTATGTGAATTTAAAAAAAGTTTTAGCTGAGTAGAAACTAGGGACTCAAGAATCTTTGATAACACAGAAAGATTTGAGATAGGACGATAATTATTTAACTCAGTGGGATCACCAGCTTTCAAGAGGGGCGATACCAGAGCTTGCTTCCACACAGCTGGCAGTGTGTGAGAGGACAGGGAGAGATAAAAAATATCAGTTACTGGTTGTGCAATAATCTGAGCTGCAATTTTTTAAAAGAATGGGTCGAGGCCGCCAGGCCCGGCAGACTTTTTAGGATCAATTGAGTGCAAACCCTGTAAGACTTCAGAGACCGAGAAAGAAGCTAAATCAAAAACAGGGGAGCTCATCTCTTCACTAGGGCTGTGAGTACGACCATTTAGAGAGTCATGACTTTGCTCATCAAAAATGTGACCAGCCTTTTTGAAGTGAGCATTGAAAGCATTAGACATACCATCTGAATCTGAAATAAAAGAATCACTGACCTTCAGTTTTTGTGGGAAACTAGAAACCTTCTTGTTCTGAAGTGATTTAATTGTTTTCCAGAACTTAGAATGGTCATTAAAACAATCAGTGGTTAAGCTCAGATAGTAATCAGCTTTAGCTTTTTTAATAAGGGCTGAACATTTATTTCTGAGAACACGAAAAATAAGCCAGTCATCACTAGTGTTAGACTTTCTAACTGAAGACCATTGCTTATTGTGATCATGAATGAGATCAGATCATTCTCTAGTAAACCATGGAGTGTTCCTATTCTTGACTCTGAATTTTCTAAGGGGGGCATGTCTATTAATAATCAATAAAAAGTGATCAATAAAAAATTGGACGGCAACATCGACAGATGGAATTAACGCTGTGAAGTGCCATTTAACCTCCGACAGATTGTGTAGGAAAGCCTGCTCAGAGAAGTGTTTGAAGCAGCGCCTGAGTACAATAAGGCCCTTGGCTTTGGGCAACTTAGTGCTCCTAACGCAAGCAATAGTGCAATGGTCACTGATATCATTAGGAAAAACACCAACAGACACATACTTATGAGCTGCATTTGTTAGAATGACATCTATAAGGGTATCGTTATTGGGTTTGGCAGGGTTTATTCTAGTGGGACTATCAATAAGCTGATTTAAATTCAAAGAATCACAAACCTGCTTAAACTGTGAAGATTTATCACTCAACCAGTCCCAATTTAAATCACCCAATAATATGATTTCAGAAGAAAACGTAGACAACAATTCAGTAAGGCTAGTAGTTGCATCTATGATGGCCGATGGAGGCCTATAACAGCCAATAACAGTGAGAGGAGCATTTGCTATAGTTATTTGGACAGCTAGCAACTCAAATTGCCTTGGAATTGAAATTGAGTGAAGGACTGAGCACTGTAGTTTCTCAGCAGTGTATATTGCAACACCACCAGCTCTGCCCTTACGATCCGTTCTGAATACATTATATCCATCAATGTGAATAACAGTGTCAGTGACAGACGGTTTTAACCAGGTTTCAGAAACTACAACAATATCAGGTTTAGCAACTAAAAACCAGGTCTTGAAAACATCTAATTTGGGCACTAGGCTTCTAGCGTTAACATGCAGAAAACCCAATCCTTGCCTACAGCTAAACTCATTCGGAGTTGGCAAATGATGCAAGGAAGCAGAGAAACACTCAGGACCAGGGTTAATGTTAACGTTACCAGAGAGTAATAGCAGTAACAATATTAACAGTCTGGAAGAAGATTTTTTCACAAGGGCTCTGGACGCGTCGCTCTTCAGGGGGGCGAGGCTGCTCCGATCCTTTGATATTAGCGAGTCCAGAGTAAAAAGGGCATACGGGAGAGCGCATTTCGTGCCATGAAACGTCAGCTTTTGGTAAAAACTATCCGATGGAGTCAGCGCTCCAGAGGTTCCACCATCCGAAAGTCCAAAGTGAATAGGGATATTGCTGGGAGGCAATCCGTCAGTTTTGCCGACATGCGGTCTGACAATTAATCCCAGGAAGAAGGCGAACACAAGGGTAGCTTTAGGCAACATTGTACCTTAACACACCCGCAACTCCGGTGGGTCCGCAGCTCCGGTGGATCAGTAGCTTTTAAAACGTTTTTAAAAGCGCAGCAGACCAACTTAAAAACGGGTCTAAAAAGCCAAATAAAAACTATAAAATGTCAGTGTGCACAAGAAGAACGAGGATGAGACAAACACCAACAGAGACAGAAAACAAATCAACGTGCCGCCATCTTGGAACACAGATGCATTGGGCCACGTTTACACGGAGACGTAAACCGGAAATGGAGCTCATTGACCTGCAGTGCAATTCTGAGCTCAAAGTCAAGTTCAGGGAAGTGAATGGGAAAGCAGACAAGCTTGGACAGTTCATGAGAGAATTGCCCCCCTCCTTCCCTGAGCTTTACAGGATGTTCAAGCGGACCATGTGCCTTTTTGGGAGCACATATATGTGTGAACAGCTCTTCTCCACCATGAACTTCAATAAGTCAAAGTACAGGTCCAGACTTACTGATGAACATCTTCAAGCCATACTAAGGGTTTCAACTGCTTCCTCCCTCAAACCAAATGTGGCTCAGCTGTGTGAGAGGAAGCGCTGCCAGGTCTCTACCAGCAAGGAGTAGGCAAGAGCAACTGTAAATAGTTATGTTGTGAAGAACCGTTCATGTTAAGAAGATGTTGAAGAACTGTTAATGTTGTATTTTTTAATACATTTTTTGTGGAATACTTGAAGCGGCCCAGACTTGCCCAGACTCTACGTCCAGCGGCCCCCAGGTAAATGGAGTCTGAGACCCTTGCTCTAGATGATGGAAAGGAGCTTCTATATTTCCTTTATAACCTCCTTTACCTGAGGATACACTGGACCATCCTTTACAAAGGAGAGGAGAAAATGTTGTCCCACAATTCATTGCAAACGATTGAGACGGAGAAATGAGCTAATGTAAATTACGGTGCTTATTACGCATTTTAATTGCACTAATGCAATAACTTGCCAAATTGTTTAACCCCAATGACGTGTGTCACAGAGGTTAAGCAATGGTGGTTAGGAAAAGACGGCCTGATGTGTGACAACTCGACCACAACCCTGGTCGGCGACAGAGTCTGTGATATACAAGATTTTATTGTCAGCTTAAAAATTGACATCATAAAGATTCATAGTAAAATGTCATTTATTTAGAGTAATTATCAGGGGACGCAATATAAATAATTGTGCGACACCTTTATCAACCACAAAAAGACTTGAATTAATGAAACCATGGCCAAAACTCTAAAACTGTACCAGCTTCATTTCTTACTGTTCTTAATACATGTATTAAGGACTAGACCTACATTATTGTTTAGGCAGCCTTTCATCTGTATACGTTTGGGATAACAAGTATTTAGATTTTGTAATGCAGTGATGACAATTTAAGATGTCAAATAGTGAACCATTCTGTGATTTTTAATATTAAGTGTGAGCACTGAAAATACTTGTTTAAAGTATCTGGTTTTGAGAGGTGCCTGAAAATGATGGAATGCAGCAGCAAGTAAAGATTTAGATTCAACCCTCTGAACCACAACTCCTGCATCACTCTTGCTTTCTGTAATGGCCCCCCTCCTGCTCCAGCTGAACCTACCTGTGTCAGAGAAGCGGGTGGAGCGGATGGTGCAGTTCTCAAACACAGTGTCTGTGGACCTGATGTCTTCAAAGCGACAGCCTTCAAACAGTGAGCCCTCAAACCTCACTGACTTCATCTCTATTTGGATGAACCTATGGGGGTGGGGTGGGACACACACACAAGCCAACAGACAAAAAAAACATGGACTCACTTCTATTGCTGTGGCAGCTCAGAATTAGAAAGGTAAGAATGGGTTTGACTGGTTAATTCAACATGCCATGGAATTCAAAGGGTGGAATGATCATCTCCATGGAAACATGATATAGTTTACTCCATTGGCAGCCTTGTTAATTATACCATCAATGCCGTATACTAAGTTAAAGCCCATTCTGTATTTTTCAATTCTGCAAAATGCATAGAAGTTAAATAATATACAGTAGTACACCATACTGTATATCTGCAATGAACATGTCCTTGTGCAGAGGTGAAGTGTAACCCTAACCCTTGGGTTCTCTCGCTCATTTAGTTACAAAACCACACAGCAACACCAAGTCCAGCTCATGGTTTTAAAATTAAACTGTGGGAAACTTGGATGATACTTTAGAGGTGGTGCAAAGTTTGTTTAAAAGCTAGACTCAGATTGAAAGGAATGAAGAGATACAAATAGGTGCACATCAATTCAAAGAATATTATAGTGGCAAAATAGAAAAAACAAGTATGAAAGGTATCTTATTTGTTGTGGAATTAAAGATTACAAAAAGGTCAAACTGAATTAACTCAGCACAGCGGTGAGACGTGAAGCCTGAGTAGCGTTGATGGGTTCTCTCTAACCCTTTTTCAAAGGACAACAGAACAGCAGACACTCGATATGACTTCAGGTTGCTCTAACAAAATCAGGGGCTATATATTTACTGACTTGATAGTGTACCTGGCATATGCATGTATACACAGTGTATACCTTTTAAGGTGCGAAGCCTTCATAAACCTGTCAGGATATTTACGGTGCACTTCTGTCATTTCTGTTCTGAACATTAGCATATACAGTAAGAGATTATCTGTGCTCTTATTGCCAATGTTTTATGAGTTCCAGGGCATCACATACATCAAAACACAGCATGCTAAACAGCTGCTAACAACTGCTAACAACACAACTGAGAATGAAATGATTGATATTGTAGACCTCATCATAATCTTGTTATGTTCACGGGGATGAGGTGTTGATGAACCTTTTCTGGACAGTAAATTGAAAGTAGCTGTCTTTGGATAATGCTATTATGGTCTGAGGGTGATCTGATCCATCGGCCACCAATAATTACCGGCTGGTCTCTACAAAGGCCTATCAGAAGAGCCGACGACATTCTGAATTCTAATGTTTTCAATACTCATTTGTACGATTTCTGGCCTGCTCTTCATTATGATATCTCAGTGCCCTTAGTCTGTATCATCTTCACACTCCTGACTACTTCCAAAGACTCATTACTCAGTTGTGCATACATATTAAAGCTGAGCATGTCTTAGCACACATGTGTTCCAACTCAACCTCAAGACTCTACCTGCTGTGTGCGGACAATATCACTGCATAGCTTTGTGTTATGAGGATGATGCAGCGGTACATACGAGTCATTGATGTATTCCCCTTCTTTATGGATCTGGTTTTCTAAAGAAAAGTTGAAATGGAAGTTCTCCACTCGTTCTCCATGGAACACCTAAAGGAGTACAAAAAACATAAATACATTTTTTTAAACCAAGCAATGCCCTTTCAAACCATGATGATGTTTATTTATGAAGGTAGATATGGTGCAAAATGCGAGAGCTTGTAAAACCTGATGTGAGCACTTGCAGATGAATGTGTCGCTAAAGTAATTTTCACCTGTAGATGTGGGGGGAGGGAGGGGGGTTGGAGCGAAGGGGCGGAGCCATCAGAACGACGAGGCGCAAGCTCGGGTCAGTCACAGCCATAGTCAGGTCGAACCGGATGACTGTGGGGCCCCACAAACATGCCCCTTTCACACCAATGCGGTTCCAGGGCCGGTTCGGAGCTTGAGCCTGATAAGCACCGGTTTTTCCTGTTCACACCGCAGCGGAGCCGGCTCTATTCCCCGAAAACCGGCTCTTACCAAGCTCGAAAAAAAACTCGGTCTAGAAGCAAGAACCGCATACGTCACGCTTACGTCGGAGGGGGCGATATTAACCTGAGCTAACAGTTTATGGAGAGTACGGCAAATACAAGTTGAAACAAGCAGTAGCGCTGAGCAAGGTGACTAGAACGCAACCACACACTTGTAAAAAAAACACACTTTATAAAGTCAGGCAACACTAACCAGGCTTCGTGTGATTCTGTTTATTTGTGCCTTACTTTGACCATCCGTTCGCTGTTATTGATCATTGTGGAGAGCAGGCAGACGTTTTGTTTTGTATTGTAGCAGCTATCGGATGAAATCAATACATGGGCTGCACAGGTTGTCATGTCCGACTATCACAAGTAGGGATGGGTACCGAGCCCCGATATTAAACGGGCCCCGGGGCTGAATTATTAAAGACCGTGGTACTGTTAAGCTCCGACATTATCTGTCTTTTTATCGGTACTGGAGACATGTAAAAAAGATATGTCATGTGTATTATTGCTACACAAACATTATATTGCAGTTTTAGTGTCGCCAACTCCGTTTCTAATATGCAAAAGACTGCAAAATGCGTCTATGATTATGTGTAGTATTTTCGATCTTTCCAATCCAGACGAGAGATCTCTCTCTCTACCCCGCCTGTGTGCGAGGGGGCGGGGCAGTTTACACACACGCAGCTGCTACATGCAGCAACACACACACATGGAGGAGATGGCGGAGAGAACTAAGCGCTCCGAGGTGTGCTTAAACTTTACCCGTCTCGATGTGGACAATGCTCGTTACCAAAAGTGCAATAAGAGTTTAGCATGTAAGGGCGGTAAGTAACACGAGTAATTTGTCTAAACATTTAGCAAAAGTGCACCACATTCAGACGGAGCAATGCACCGGGTTCGACTGTCTTTCTAGTAGCTCTGTAGCCCCATCCACGAGTAACTTTTCCACGTCAGGTGTTATGTATGCTAGCAGCAACACACGGAGTTAACTACTTTATACAAACATGGGTTAATGATTAGAGGTAACGAAGTTATTTATTTTGTTAAAGTTTCAGCTATTCTGTTTACAATTCTGTCATCAGATTATTTAATACGATTTGTTAAAACATTGTTGTTTCTTTTGATGTGAAATATTATGTATTTAATTTAAATAAAAAGCAATGTTAGTTTTGTTCACAATTTGTTTACCTTATTTTTTCTCTCCAAAAGAACCAATAAGAGTACCGTTAAAGGACCGGGTCGATAAGCGGTATCGATAAAAGTAGTAGTACCGTTAAAACCTTAACGATACCCATCCCTAATCACAAGTAGAATCATAATTAAAAATACGCCGGTAAAATGCCTGTAGAAAACGGCTTATGCCACAATAGGATAGCAACAAGTAGTCTACTGTATAGCGAGGCGAAGTCCCGCCCATCTACTTCCGACCCATGGGACCTTATTTCGGAAACATTATGTATTGAAATCAATGGGGAGAGAAAACGTATCTTTCGATCCCGTTTGAATTGTGCCATGAATTACACATATTTCATAATTACATAGATTTGTCAATCTTAAAAAATAATGTCCATGTCAAAAAAGTCACAGTTTGTCGTAAAACTGTTGAAATATAAGACTATGAAAAATACGCAACTAGAAAGACTACAAATCCCAGAGTAGTGATGTCACAATTGTTTTCCTCCACTAAATATAAGAGATAGCTAAGATAAGATAACTTTAACAAGATGCCTGTGCGCAGGGTTCGAGTTACGTGGGAGCCAATGGGAGCTGAGCTCCCATAAGGAGGGGCCTGAGCTCCCACGGACCCAGTGAAATCAAACATCTGTGGGGGTCGCTAATATACATTACTAACAACCATTATTTTGATCACAAAAAATGCATTTTTCAATGTAATGAGTATTATTTACGTTAAAGAGGTAAATAGGCAAACAAAACAACGTTTTCCAAAAGAACTACGCATCGTATTGTCTCTTGAATGACAATATGCCTGCACTTCACCTCTCAGGTGCGCAATAAAATATTGCGCAATCTATGCCTGTGAGGCTGTGAACGTGCTGCGCGCGCCCGAAGAATGAACCGTTATATCAACAGACATTCAAATATATTGACTAGATACAGACATACATACTACGAGTACCGTAGGCAGACGATTACCATGCCGCCCAAAAAAAGGCCACTGCCGCCGACGGGGTCTACAAGCCTGGCTAGTTTTGGTTTTCTCACAAAGAAACAAAAAACAGCTTTTGACAACCAAAATGCACCTGCTAGCGTGACAGCTAGCACTAACCTTGCTGCTACGGAGGATGCTGTCTTTGCTATAACTATGTTGAAGCCTATGGATCAGCACTTCTGGCCAAAAGAGAGGACAGAGCTTGTTCTGTTGGAGAAAGGGAGGTGGGGAAGTTTGCTAAACTTCTCGGAGAGTCCGCAACTGAATCTGTCAGTGAGTTCAGAGATTGGAAACTACAACAACAAGGCAAGGAACATCAGGGTAAAACCTTGAAAAGACTGATAGTGGCGAGCAACACTGTTCTTACGACATCTGCAGAGTGTGAGAGGGGCTTTTCTGCATGTAATGACACCGACTGTAAGACCAGGAACCGGCTGCGAGCCAGAAGCCTCAACGCATTGTTGTTTGTGGACTTAAATGGGCCTCCTATCAACACATTTGACCCTTTCCCATTCATCCAATCGTGGATAAATGTGTGTGTGTGTGTGTGTGTGTGTGTGTGTGTGTGTGTGTGTGTGTGT
>CALSBZ010041084.1:43268-57284 GCA_943591055.1 Gobionotothen gibberifrons
CTCTCTCTCTCTCTCTCTCTCTCTCTCTCTCTCTCTCTCTCTCTCTCGTTTTATCTGTGAGAGCTAATATTTGTATTTTCTTTAATTTGTATAGCTCTTAAGTTGTTATTGATTGTGTACGAGTTGTTTGAGCATGCGCAGTCTGTCCTAATTTTGTGGAGAGAGTAAAACGTAATAAACGGAGGCGCTGTTTGTGACGCTCCACAAGTACAGAGTTCCCGAGTTTTTGTGATTTTGTTATTATCTTTGAAGCCCTAACACATCAGACACTCATTTTATACTCGCAAGGGTGTGCAATATATACCATCAGTTGGAGTCTGCACCTCCAAGATGCGCAATACATTATCGCGCATGCGTTAGTTTTAAAGACCCCCATAGAGCTCAGTTTATAACTCGAACCCTGCCTGTGTGCTTAGTACCAGCTTGTTATCATACCAGCAATGGGTCTTGCTCGTTCTTTCGCTTCCCGTCTGATGAAAGGACCAGGAGTGGCTGGATCAAGTTAGCTACCTAGCTAGTAGCTAGCACGTTAGTTAGCATTACAGCCTTAGCCTTGACATTTTTATTAGCCTTAACATGAAGTAACATTATGTAACCCAAAATGTTAAACAGTAAGAGTAGTGGTCATATTTCGTGAACCCTTTGAAGAGTACTGTCACACCGGTGTGATCATTCTATAATACACCGTTTAAGCCTGGATGCCCCCGGTGGAGAAATGCTAACGCTAACGCCACATTAGCATCGGCGATCTTTTCTACTTTCATTTCATTTCAAGCCTTTATTTATACAGATTATCCCATTGAGATCATTGATCTCTTTTTCAAGGGAGACCTGCTCAAGTAGTTCCACATGAAACATAAAAACATAGACAGAACAACAAAAGGACATCATTCAGCATCATTACAGGGATTACAATTTACACAATTATCCACAGAAACAGGTACCAACAGCTTCCGATTGAGTAGCATCCAACCGAGCTTTAAAAACATTTAGTGGCACCAGATTGCTCAGCTTCCATTCCTTTTGCAGACTATTCCAAGACAGAGGAGCTGCGCATCTAAAAGCTGTCTTCCCTAAGACAGTCCTAGCAGTTGGCACATTTAATAAAACCACAGCATTTGATCTCAGGCAGTAGCCACTTACAATTTTTCGTGAGATCAGGGAACAGATATAAGATGGAAGTTTCCCTAACATGGCTTTGTATATGAAAATGTACCAGTGACTGAGCCTCCGTACAGTTAATGAAAGCAAACCAGCCCTTGCATACAGGGTACAGTGATGGGTTAATGCTTTACAGTTTGTCACAAATCTTAGTGCACTGTGATACGCAGCATCTAACTTGACCAGGCAATTGGCAGGTGCATTCATATAAATCAAATCACCATAGTCCAGCACAGGTAAAAAGGTCACAGTGACTAGCCTTTTCCTGGCCTCAAGCGAGAAACAGGACTTGTTCCTGTAAAAGAAACCTAGCCTAACCCTCAGCTTTTTAAGCAGGTTATTTACATGAAGTTTAAAATTGAGACAATCATCAAGCCAGATACCAAGGTATTTGTAACAGGTAACCACTTCAAGTTTTATTCCTTGCGTCGTTACAATATCTAAAACAGGCTCTGGTGTCTTTTTAGCTTTAGAAAAGAGCATTACCTTGGTTTTATCAACATTTAAAAGAAGCTTTAGTTCAGAGAGCTGAGTCTGAATAATGTTAAAAACAGCCTGTAATTTAACACCAGCCTCCTTGATGGAGGGACCTGCACAGTACATCACGGTATCATCCGCATAAAAATGTAAAGTGGCTTCATCGACATTTTCACCTAAGCTGTTGATGTAGATGGAGAATAAAAGTGGACCTAAAACAGAACCTTGGGGAACACCATTAGTGATGTTCAACCACTCAGAAGACAGCCCATCAAAATGAACACATTGGGACCTTTCAGAGAGGTAGTTCACAAACCACCCCACTGCATGGCTGGACATGCCTATACTGGCTAGCCTCTGCTTTAAGATGCGATGATCAACTGTGTCAAACGCTTTGGAAAGGTCAATAAATAGAGCTGCACAACTCTGCTTATTGTCTAAAAATGAAATACTTCATGCTATCTGCACAAATCTGCACAAATGGTTGACATTGAACATTAAAAATATCAGGCAGTTCAGGGAGAATCCAAGGAAGGCAGGCAGGCAGCTTTGCATGACATTCTTCTGGACGTGTTTCATTGTGGTGATAGTGAGAGTAGTCAATCCCTTTTTTGGCAAGACAGTAGTGAGTGACGGCCATCTTGGTGACGTGTGTTGTTGTGCGAGACCAGGGATGTAGTTCATTGAGCGTTTCACATACAAAAATGTGTTACTTCACCATTTTTTTTTTTTACTTTTAAATTCATATGTGTAATTCCTGGCACAATTCAAACGGGATCGAAAGATAATCTTTCTCTCGCCATTGACTTCAATACATAATTTTTCCGAAATAAGGTCCCATGGAGGTCCACCGGAAAGGGAGGGACTTCGCCTCTCTATAGAGACGCGAAGTCCCTCCCCTTCCGGTGGAGCTCCATGGGACCCCGGAAGCGGAAAAATATACATTGAAGTCAATGGAGAAAATGGAGAGGAAAAGGTTATCTTTTGATCCCGTTTGAATTGTGCCACGAATTACACATATGATGTTTGTCAATTTAAAAGAACATTTTGCAAGTCAAAAAAATAAAAATGTGTCGTAAAACTGTGAAGTTACACATTTATTGTGTGAAACTGCTCAGTGAACTACATCTCCGGTAGGGCAGAACAACACACGTCACCAAGATGTCCGTCTGTCTTGTCAACAAAAGGATTGACTACACTCACTATCACCACAATGAAACACGTCCAGAAGAATGTCATGCAAAGCTGCCTGTCTGCCTTTGATTCTCTCTGAACTGCCTGGTCTTTATAATGTTTAATGTCAACCATTTGTGCAGATAGCATGACGTAGAAAAAAAAAAATCGCCAATGCTAGCGTTACCGTTAGCATTTCTCCCCCAGGCTTAAGTTGTGTATTATAGAATGATCACACCGCTGTGACAGCACTCTTCAAAGGGTTCACGAAATATGACTAGCCTACTACTCTTACTGTTTAACATGTTGGGTTACTTAATGTTAAGGCTAATACAAATGACACGGGTGTAATGCTAACTAACGTGCTAGCTACTAGCTAGGTAGCTAACTTGATCCAGCCACTCCTGGTCCTTTCATCAGACGGGAGGCGAAAGAACGAGCAAGACCCATTGCTGGTATGATAACAACCTGGTACTAAGCACACAGGCATCTTGTTAAAGTTATCTTATCTTAGCCAGCGCCATATATATAGACGATATGATATATAGCGCTGACATAGCTCTCTCTTGGTGGAGGAAAACAATGGTGACATCACTTACGCGACTCTGGGATTTGTAGTCTTTCTAGTTGCGTATTTTTCATAGTCTTATATTTCAACAGTTTTACGACAAACTGTGACTTTTTTTACATGGAAAGGATTGTTTAAGATTGACAAACATCATATGTGTAATTCGTGGCACAATTCTAACAACGGGATCAAAAGATAACCTTTTCCTCTCCATTTTCTCCATTGACTTCAATGTATATTTTTCCGCTTCCGGGGTCCCACGAGCTCCCTCGGAAGGGGAGGGACTTCGCCTCTCTATATAGTCAGTTTAGCTTCGGTTGCTATGCTAACATCACCCATTTTATACCAGAGAAACTTTCATAACAGCGGTGCGATGCCAAACAGCGTCAATTCATACTGACCTGATACAGACACACATTCACTTATGGGGAATTGGGGATATTATCAGTCGGACAGTGAACACTTTACAGCTGCCGCTAACGGGAGAATAAACTCCAGTGGACGAGCAGCACTGCAGCGGTCGGTTAATGCCGTTGAAAAACAATGAACCACGGCACTCTGGAGAAAAGTATAAGGTTGGAGAATTAGTTATTTAATTTAATCCTGTCACGATTTTAGTTTTGTCTGCTTTGTCATGGTTTTATTTTGAAATTCTGTTCTCCCTGTGTCTGGTCTTCCTTCCTGTGTTTGCCCTCCTGTGTCTGATTGTCTGATTGTTTTTCCCCTTGTGTTTCTGCCTCCCCTGCCCAGCTGTGTCTTGTCCTGTGATTACCCTTCTATGTATATAGTTCACTTACTTCATGGTACCTGTTTATGAATCACGGTTTTTGCCAACAGCTTTGTTTAAATAAAGCTCGCTTTTGTTTTGAAACCCGCTTCCCTTTTTAACTGCATTTGAGTCCTAATATTCCCCAATCCTGACAGAACGAACCGACCAGTAATGGACACAGCAGTTTCTTTTTCGTTGGCTCTCCAGGCGGAACGTCTCGGGTACATTTTTTATACCTGGTTGGAAGCCTCATCTAGATGTAGTATTTATGACATGGCAGTACAATGTAGCAGCAATGACATATAAAATGCAAGAGAAGATACAAGAGCTACCTAAAGTGCAAGAGGAGATAGCCCTGTGTTAAAGTGCATTTAGCGGTGATTGCACGTATGTTTGTTTCTCAACCATTCTTTGAGTTGACCTTTGAAGCTATTGAGAGTGGGACAATCCTGTATCTCAGTTGGGAGGCTATTCCACAAAGAGCTGCCTTTAATGGAAAGGACATTTTGTCCAAAAGTGATCCGTCTGCGGTGGACTTCACAGTCTCCTCTGGTTTCTTACCTAGTGCAGCGTCCAGTGCTTTTTTTGTGGATGAATTCCCCTAAGGGAGGGGGGCCAGTCCATGTAAACATTTGTAAATAAAGCACATATTTTTAAAAGACTTAAAATTGTCAAAACTCAAGAAATTGTGTTTTTCAAGGATGGTACAGTGGTGATATGAATATGGCTTTCTGTCAAACACATTGATAGCTCTCTTGTACAGCTGTTCTATTGGTTTAAGGCAGGGGTGGGGAACCTCCGGTCCCCGGGCCGCATAAAGCCAGCGAGACCATTTGGTACGGCCCTCGAGATAATTTATAAACACACGCAAAAAAGAAAACAATTTAAGAAATCTAGAGCGCAAAAAAATTAAACAAGCGAGTGCCTGTTTTTCCTGGCCAAGGTCAGGGTCCTTGAACACAACACGAGCCTAACGTGTCATCACGTGGTATATGTCTCGTCTGACAGGGGTTTAGAGCTGACGGAGAGCACCAGAACGCCGCTCCGGCAATTCCAAAAATTGCAGTACCCATAAGGAGCCGTACACATGCCGCAGTTTGTGCGTGGCTGTGTCTTATTTGAAAGCCGAGTGGCGATCTGTTCATCTGTCATACTGATCATACAGTCAATAACTTTGTTGTTATTAGCATCTGGTTAGCTAGCTATGCTAACGAATATAAGAAGCTTTTTCTCCAACCAGTGAGGTGAAGGCACATCTTTATATGATCATTATTGTCACAGTTCTGCTATTACATTCCTGAGTCACCTGGTAGCCACACCTTGTCTCTCTCTCACTCTGTTACACCCATCAGCTCAATTTAGTATTTAGGCCCACTTCACCTTCACCTCAGTGCCAGATCGTACTTTGCACTATGCCAGTCTTTCCCGTATTTACCTCCAGATTGCTCTCCCGGTTTCGACCCTGCCTGTCCCAGACCATCCTGTCTCGTCTGTTTCCTGACCCTGCCTGTACTCGGATTATTCTGCCTTGCCTGCTCCCTGACCGGTTCTGTACCTGCGACTCCCGTCTTGCCTTCTCCTGGACCCCTCGCCTGTCCCCGACCAGCCCTTTGCCTACTATCTGCCGTGTTGTCTACTACCAGCCTATTGCCTACAATAAAGCTGGTTACCGACTATCCCTGGTTTCCCGTGTGTTGCACTGTGTTGGTTCTCAGTTCGTTTGTGACAATTATAGTTATAAAAAATAAGAGAATAAAATAAACAGGTATAAAATACTATATGACAGTAAAAAAAAAGTTGTTATTAATAAACAAGAACACAGTTTAAAAGGGGAGTGATTTGTAAAATATCCATAAAGAAAAAAAAATCTGCTTACAGTTCTGTTCCATATGGGTGTTGTTGAGAGATGTATCCATAGATCTCTTAATTTTGCTCCCAAAGTGCACCAGATTTTAACTTTAAAAAATCTTCCCGGGGGAGCATGCCCCGGACCCCCCTAGAAGAGGTTAGGTCCCACCCCTACTTAAATCATGTCCACATGGATAAGAAACTAAATACATTTGCACCCATCTTGTGTCCATATCTTTCTGTTTTGGTGGTCATGCCACAACCGTGCACGCATGCATACGCAAGTCATGGTAAGACTTTTTCTTTGCACAGTATGAAAGAAAGGCGAAATGAATGGGCTGTGATTTTAGTATTTTTAAGCAGAGGTCAATAATTTGTACGGCCCTCGGAGGATGGTGAAAAAATTGAAAAGGCCCTTGAGAGGATAAAGGTTTCCCACCCCTGGTTTAAGGTTTTCTGGCACAAGCAAACAACCAGCTTGTAAAACAGTATTCAATATGGGATAGAATCATACAGTTAGCAAGGTCTAATTTGTTTAAAATGTTGCAAGTTGAATTTAATAGTATTTGATACTTTCTTAATGTGTTTCTTAAAAGTCAAGTTCGAGTCCAATATGACTCCAAGATACTTGAAGTGTGAGACTAGTTCTATTTCTGCTCCTTGGAGTAGTTGGATCCTTCGATTTTGACTGGTTGTTTACTGAACATCATGCATACTGTTTTTTTTTAGCGCCGTTGGGGAGAAAATCTGCGACTATGGCTGTGACTTGTGTGTGACTGACCCGAGCTTGCGCCTCGTCGTTCTGATAGCTCCGCCCCTTCGCTCCAACCCCCCTCCCTCCCCCACATCTACAGGTGAAAATTACTTTAGCGACACATTCATTGCAAGAAGTGTAGCAAAAGTCAAGGCCGCAGATTCGTATATTTATACTGCCACAGAGCAGATTTGTGAAGTAGTAATGACTGATTTGAGAGGTTGTAATAACCAAGTTGCAGTTGTAATGGAAAATATATTTAAGTGAACATTTCATCACTAAGTTGATTTTTTTTCTACAAGCTACAAAACTTTTTTTCTTCTTCTGTGACTTCAAATGTGGTTCACAGATACGTGGATATTTTATACAAGTGTAAATGTATGCACACAAGCTCAGAGTTTTTTTCTGCGAATCCTCATATCAGGTTTTACAAGCTCTCGCATTTTGCACCATATCTACCTTCATATTTATTAGTGTAGATTTATATATGGCCCCCAAAAGCAGGACAAAATGATCTGTGTTGTCATGAGTTCCATGAGCTGTTGTTGACCTTACCTTGACCTTGGACTCGTACTCCTCATACTGAAGGTGTTTGATCATGTCAGGGAACCAAACAGACAGGCCATAGTAACTGTGACAAAATGCAGAATGTAAAACACTGAATCAATAACAGGAGCAAACAACAACCACAATGAAGCTGCACTCTGTATCACATAGTTATAAGATTGATAATCCTCTGCTTAATAAATGTTTTTGAGTTATTATATTAATGATTATTTAAAGATGTAATTATATTTTTTCATAGCCTTACTCTTCGAGTTATTCTACCATGTAAGTGTGACTCGTTTTAAATCTGTTAAATCTGTTTCTTATAAACTGGATGATGATGTAATGCATGACATGGTTAACTCACCTGAAAGCCATACAGAACCAGATGATGGCCATGAAGAGAGTAGCAAACCTCAGCTCTACAGACAGGAGTGATGCTACGTTCTTCAACACCTGGGACAAACATCCACACACAGCCGTGAACAACGCTACATCACAGTAAGCACACTGCGAAATGATCATCACAATATAATATCAGAGAGCGTTTCTGTTTTAGAGATAGTAGGGGGAAACCCATTTGTATTGGTTTCAGGATAGAACAATGGCCTAGAGCAGGGGTTTCCAAACTTTTTCTGTCAGGGCCCCCCCTTTGGAGAAAAAAATAAGTCGGGCCCCCCCAACACAAATAGTCAGGCTCAGTGGCGGCGCCAGATATTTATTTTGGGGTGCTGCGGGGTAGCTTGACGTTTCATAGAGGGTGCTCAAACATTTAGGGCGCGCCCCACACTTTGGGAACCACTGGCCTAGAGCTATTTGAAGTTGTGTTGCATTTTGACCGTTAGAAGTTGCAGACTTACAATACTTAATTGAAATATAAAATGTACCAATAGCATTTTAGACAAAAGTCTAAGGTGCTGTTTACACGAGAACGAAATGGGTTGTATCTGCTACTTTTCTCTTTCCTATAGCCCGTTCGTTCACACGAGGCCGTAACGGAACCGTGGAAACGGACCCCTAAAACGATAACGGGTCCCAAGGTGGATAGATCTGCGGACGGAACGCTCTGGGGGGCCAAACGGCTCTGTGTGCACGCCCTATACGATCATTTCCTGATAACGATGAAGCCATAGCCCCACCTCTGCTGCTCACTGCTGCAGCATGGTCAGTAGCTACTGTCAGTAGCTACTGCTACTGCTACTGACCATGCTACAGATGTTAGTGCAAAATCTACAGCTCGACCATGCTACAGATGTAAGTGCAAAATCTACAGCCCCTCTACCACAACCATCAGCAACAAGTGGACATGGAGAATTACATGAACTACATGTTGCTAAATCCACCGCGGAGAATAAACATAAGGGCAACCATGGCAACCATGGGTCTTCTTCGCTTCTTTAGGTGTATTTGGTGGCAGAAGTCCAGTGCCACTTACAGGCCCGGCATATGTACAGCGTCTCCAGGGTCTCGTGTGAACGGACACGTTAAATGAGCCGAATGCGTGTGAACGGAATACTTTTTTGATAACGAATTTGGTCCGTTTGCGCTCCCGTGTAAATGGGGTCAAATAGGATGGAGGCTATCATAGCTTATCTACTGTGGTCAACAGTCTAGAGCAGGGGTGCCCAACCAGTCGATCGCGAGATGTGTCTAAAAATAGAACAACAATATTCTGTTTTATCGTTAATGTCCTATAACATAATCTTCCTGTGCCAGAATAATGCACTTGAATGCATCAAAGCTTTGTGATTGGCCGGCGTGACCCCATGTGTCGGGGCGTGGCTGGTGGGCAGTGCACTAGTTCGCTGACGTTGTCCGTGGCAACAGGAGTGACAGTCCGCACACACACAAGACCGCAATTATGGCAGAAGCAAAAAAATCCCAAAATATATAATATTCACTCCGAGTGGAAGGATGATTATTTTGTTATCTATTCCAATTCAAAGTCCATCTGTCTCATCTGCAATGCGAGCGTGGCTTTATCGAAGAAGGGTAATTTAGGAGCGGCATTTCAAAACAGTGCACAAACACTACGAGACGGAATTCCCTCCTAATTCTGCCCTACGCTCCCAAAAGGGGAGGGGCCTGAAAGGACAGCTAAATGCACAGCAGTCCATTTTCACCATGCCCAACAACAAAAGCAAGGCTGCTACCATAGCATCTTATCGTGTCAGTCACGTTCTTGACGGCGAAGTTGTGAAAGAAGCATTCCTGGAGGCTGCCGACGTGCTTTTGGGGGACAGTAAAAATAACGGTAGCATTTCAACAGGTTTTTGATATAATAAAAACTCAAGTTGGATACCGTTATTAATCAGCTGTAAGTTTTTGTTTGTTTGAACTTATTCATTATAATTATTGTACAAAATGGTATAAGAATGCAAACATTAAGATCTGTTCTGTTTAAATTGATTATAGTCTATTATTAATTCAGGTTAAGAAACTAGTGTTTCTTTTTATACTCTACTAAAATGCAACAAAAAAAGGGTTTGATTCTATTAATTTTGTCTTTTTTATTGCACTTTGACAGCAGATTCCTGTGTAGCTTCAGATCTGAGTTGTCTTATTAGTAAGCCTAATTTATACTTTTGTAGCGACACTATTTTTATATAATGGCAAAGAAAGGGTTCAGAGTCTTTTCTTTTTTCCCTGTGTCATATGTGGCAGCACTGTTCAATGTTTCTTGAAAACATTACCCACTGTAGTATGTGACGTGTGAATAAACTCCACTCTGTATCAACAACACTGTTGTGTAACTTCAGTTAAATACTTGTATGTGTGTAGATTAGACGTAAAATAAAGGATCTGCAGTATTTTATGAAGTATTCATCGTACAAAGGTCAGTTTTATTCAAGTAGAAGTGTGTATTTACCTGGTAGTAGGCTGTCAGTAATGGCTACGCCTCTCTATTTGGACTGGTAGATCTCGGCAGACTGGCAACTTTAAAAGTAGCTCTCGGATCAAAAAAGGTTGGGCACCCCTGGTCTAGAGAGTGTACATGCTTAGCTAAAGTGCTAACCTTTATTGAATACATATGTGAAAAAATAACAGGAGTCAATAGTCAACGATCACAGCTGTCAAGCTACAGCTAGTGGAGGACTGTATGTACTCTGCACATACTTAACCTAACGCTGGGCCAACATGTTTCAGATCTTATCTCTACACTATTGTGTGTGCAGTACTTACCAGTTTACAGAGTGTGAGTGAGCGTACAGCCCATCGCTGTAAAGCTGTTCCTGTAGCGCTCTGAATCTCAATAAACTCATCCTCAACTGTCTTAGGTGCCTTGATATGAGTCACCTGAAAATATATAAAGGAAGGAGAGTTAAAAAGAACATATTTGTACCCCTAGATTCCACCGGGTCCGTCTGCGTCGCGTAACGGCTGCGCCGCGGTTTTGGTCCGGCCTCCTCCGGCGTCATACCCTACCGGGGCGCGTTTCAGAAGCATTTCAGAAGCGGAGCGTCTTGCCTGCCGGCTCGCAGTTCTTGTTGATTTGGGCATATTTCCTGGACAGGCTACTTTGTACAGACAAAGTTAATAATAATTGTAATATCCCAGTTATAAACGACATGAATCAAAGATGTGTTGCTGTATTTTAGTGGTAAAAAAATGCATTCATCATCATAATTATTCTATATATATAATTTACACAGTGCCTGTAAACCGGAGGAGAACGCTGGCATTTCCACTTCCTGCTGCCCGACATTACCTTACGGCTGCGTCGCGTCGAAAAATAGACTTCAATCCTATTTCGAGCGGAGCCCAGCGGCGAGACGCTTCTGGGACGCTTCTGAGCCGTAACGCGGCACGTCTGGTGGAATAGCACCCATTGACTAGAGTGGCCGCGATCCTTGCGGACGCCGCGGCGCAGCCGTAACGCGGCCGTAACTCGACGCAGACGGACCCGGTGGAATCTAGGGGTAAGAGGCTTCTCCTGGTGGACCCGCTGCCTTTTTGGGCTTCAATTCAACACAACTCAAGCTCCCTTCATTAACCACGGGACTACAAACATCTTTAGGATGTGGAATGTTTGACTTACCCTTTATCAACCTCAACATTTTGGAAGAAACTATGTACCAGAACACTCATATTGTTATAGACTCGTAATGTCAGAAATGTTGATACGCCTAATTGTAGAACAAGCTACTTGCAATCATTAGCTTACTGTCAGCTTGAATCCTACTTAATGCCCTTTTACGGGTGCACACTGTACCTGTTTATTTGCATGTTTGAAATGTCATCAGAAGATGAAGAAAGTGTTCTACACTGCTTCATTTGCTGTGCTGAATTTTCATAGCAGACACTTTCACTATGCATACCACCAATGCTACCACTACTTTGAACAATGTCTCTGTTTATATTCAGATGTCCGAGTTAGCCCTGACAGTGCCATATTGAGAAAGTTTGCACACTGCCATGACCTTGAAACTGAAACAGCTAAATAGAATTCAGCTATCATTTATTCATTCTAGTCTAACCTCTTAAAAATGTGACTGGCCATCATGCAGGCAACCACCTCTCTTTCAGAGCCTTTAGTGGGCTCATTCTAAAGCAAGAATACATTTTTGACCTGGGATGATATGAAACTAGAAAACATGAGGAATATAATGCTGCAAAATGTCCTGCTAGCTTATTCGGAGGGAGACTAAATAACACTTTAAGCTAATGCTTTGGATAAACTCGTCAGCTAACTGTAATAAAGTAAAGTAATGCCATCCAGTTTGAAAAATAATCATGCAGTGTTTTGCAGGCAGAATACACGTGTTATTATCACCTATTTTAAAGGGTTGATATAAATATATCTCCATGCTAGACTCTAAACAGACTTAGAATTGCATAAAGATAACCGGCTGTCAAAAATGACTCAGAGGTTGCAGATGTGAGGGGAGGGGTTGGAGTGCAGTTGTCGAGAGTGAGGTTGAAGTTCTGGGATGTGGGGCCAAAGATGATGATGTCTGATTTGTCGCTGTTCAGTTGAAGGTAGTTTGTTTGCATCCAGGATTTGATTTCTAAGAGATGGTTGGTGAGTCTGGAGTCGGGTTGTGATGTATTTTTGGAGATGTGAAGTTGGATGTCATCAGCATAGCAGTGGAACTGAAGGCTGTGTCGATGGATTATTTGTACCAAGGGGGAGCATGTAGAGGAGGAAAAGGAGGGGACCAAGCACCAAACCCTGGGGGACGCCTTGAGACAGAGCGGTGGTGGAGGAAGTGCAGATATTGATATGGATGAACTGTGGCCTGTACTACGAAACAGGATTTGCGATTAGCGAGGTAACTTCAGGGTTAACTCTGAGTTTTCAGTCCTACGACGCTGGTTCACTTCTTACCGGAATAGATCTCCATGGTAACTGATGCTGAACACCTAACCTGCTCCGGAGCTCAGTGAAAGCACCGCCTGCTGACCAATCAGAGCTCTGTTTGCAGAGTTTAAAGCGATCAAGTCATATTACAGGAGAAAGGAAATACAGAAAAACTGCCGTTGCAGGAAAGACGGCCGGCAAAAATCACTGACTGTGTGAACGTGAAAATTAATAGAATATCACCTCCCATCTTCAGAGCAATCTGACTATTATAACATTAGCGTTAAGAAAGCTTACTTAAATATCTGCCACAACATAAGTAACCGGATCAAAGTAACATTACGTACAGTCTGTGGCACTGTGAGTGCAGACGTCGATGTGTCCCATTATCATTCATATCACATCATATCACATCATAATGTATCATATAGTTCCTTATCTGAGTCAGCTGAGCCGTATCTGGCCATGCAACACTCACAGTGTCACATACTGTATGCAGAAGTATTATTTTAAGCAACACATTAGGTTGACGAAACACTCGAGTCAAATGTAATTAAAGTCAGATCCACTCGTTTCTTAGACGGGGCAGTGATATCATAAAACTATTTTACGAATTCAAACACTTAATTCAGCTGTTCTGTATTCACCTATGTTGCTTTTATCCTGGATAAAGTGTTTAAGTCATGGATGGTTAAAGTTTAACTTCTTCATATTTGTCTAAGATGATAGTTTACTTTTTATTAATGAAGTATGACGCTGTGCTGTCAGTACGCTTCTGGTCGAATGTTGCTAACCCCGCCCCTTTCACGCGAACGTGCTCTCAGCCGGATAGAGAAACCCTGGGTTGAGTTACTGAGTTGATAACCAGCGTCGTACGACCGCTTAGCGAGAGCGCGATTTGTTAGGGTTAGTTAAGCCAGATAACTCAAACATATCCAGGGTATGTTGAACTGGATTCGTCGTACAGGCTACTGGTGTTTGTTGGTGAGGTAGGATTTCAGCCAGTAGAGTGCATTCTCGGTAATTGTCAATTAAGCACATTTTATTTCAGATGTATTGCCAGGACAAACAGAAAGAGTGCAGGGCCGCATCGCAAATTAATCTTCAGGTTCCCTCCTTTGAGATGATGTACACCAGCTTGGTAACATATCAATAGGGAAGAGCAGGAGAAGTATAACTGCAAAGATTTGGAATGCTAAACATTTGCTCATATCAAAATAATATATTAGCAGCTTGTTAAATGCATATTCAATGTGTACTCACAGTAAATACTTTTTCTGGCTGTCCCTTGGCCCTCCAGTTGGTGTCATGGACCTGCTTCAGGATCATCCAAGCCTCATCGTGCTTGGCTGTCTGCTTATCACAAACACGCACACACACACACACACACACACACACACACACACACACACACACAC
>CALSBZ010041084.1:57294-68290 GCA_943591055.1 Gobionotothen gibberifrons
CACACACACACACACACACACACACACACACACACACACACACACACAAACACACACACACACACACACACACAGCAATGAGAACACACACTGAACCGAGGTTACTGCATGTATGCCTTGCCACCGTGGTATAACCAAATATCATGCAATGCACAATCAAGTATAAATGTGTAACACATTGTTTGTTTGACATCATATGGGTGTTGCTGGTCCTGTGTTAGAGTAGAATGAAGATGTGTGCAGTCTCACCTCCAGCAGGAAGCGGGGGCTCTCAGGCATGAAGGTGAGACCGACCAGGGAGGAAATAGCAGGAAGAGCTGCAACCACGACAAACACCCTCCAGCTGTGGAACTGGAACTCTGTGCCCATACTGAACCCCCAGCCTACACACACACACACACACACACACACACACACACACACACACACACACACACACACACACACACTAGTTGGGGAGCAGTGTAAGGTCACTGGAAACAATGCACTGATAACTTATAAAATCAGAATACAAATTCTAACAAAACATGATGACCATAATCTCCAGCATGTCAAACAACATGTTTTCCTGAAGAAGATTTTCCACAGACTTTCCAAACTGGCAAACTTTGTCATGAGGAGAACTCCATGTTTAAATGGCCACCAAACCCCCAAAAGGCCGCCCAGTGAGCAGCCATGGCAAAGTTCAAGTGGTTATAGCATACAGAAATTATGTATTGTTTGAGATTAGAGAAATCATCCATTGTCTGTATTCCTTTTTCTTTCCTTTAGTTGTTGAAACGTAAAGTAAATAACTGCATAACTCAGACACTTTAAAGTCACTAGTCTTTGACTAAACTATTTCCCAACCTGTCTGCTTCCTGAGAACATTTTGCAAGAGATACTGAATGTTGTCCATTTTACATTGAGAAAACAACAGTGAACACCTCCTTCACTCTGTCTATGAAAGGACTCATTTTGGGGTCTAACCATAGGGTCTAACCCAAGGATTAGGAAACTCTATACATGAAGCTGCAATGAGCTGCTTTCCTATATTGAGCTGAATTAACTAAGCTCTTTTAGATCTTACCATATCTGGGGATGATTCCCCAGGCGGTGAAGGAAGCGTAGATGCCACCGATCATCCAGAACATACACAACCAGGACAGATGCTCGCCTCTCTTATCCATCTGGAGGAACTCGGAGAAGTACGAGTACACGATGGGCACTGTGCCACCAATACTGAGAGAACAGAGGAATAATGACAGAGAAAGAGTAATAATTACAACTAATACTTTAAGATGTATTAGCTGACCACTGAACTATAAACAACATACAAATGTTTCATTGTAAAAGTATTTCCACTTATTCAAATGTTGCAATGACAGAACAGATCCTATTTCAAACATTACGAGAAGTGCCAAAAGTCATGTTGTAGCAAACAGAAACTCAGAGAGCAAAGTGCTTTAGTCGTCACATTTTGACTCTCTTTCGTCTTCAGGCACACTCCCACACCTTCAACCCTATCATTGTCATTCCCTAACTGTCCACCAGAGGCCCTCAGACTTCTCCCCCAGGTCTCCTTCAGCTGCTGCACCATGACCTGAATTCACCCAGGGCCTGCCTTCCCGTACCTGCCTGTAACATCCTGTATGTACATCTTTGCTTCTATAGGAGGAAATAAGAGATATCTAGTGTGGAATTAGCTTGAATAACATGCCAGAAACACTCACTGAAAAGCATTAATATGATTACATGTGGGTGCAGATGTGTGGCACACACATGCAGGACACATGACATCTTCTGATAAGGCGAGCTGTTCTGCATCACATCCTCTGCTGAGCTCAGGATGTGACCTCATTTCTCAGCCCGAGTGTCCCTGTGGACTACAGTGAGTCTGAGTTAGAACACTCTGCTGTGTAACTGCAATAAAACCCTAACCACAGTCTGCATATGCATGGTGTGGAGCTTGATTGATGATTTCTTTATTAAAACACCTTTGAAAGACGTTGCAATAGGAAATGTTACACATCTGGGGCTCTGGTTGAGCAAAGGGGAACTCCAACACCAGGACATCCTTTAAGGTGAATGCTTTCTGCTCACAATATCTGTGGGGTTCCAACTGTGTGAAGGGAAGCATATCTACATTTAGGACACCCAGCTAATGTACTCTGCACCTCTTTATGAAAGGTTTGAGTTGAGGAGAAAAACCACATGCTTTTACGCTGATTATCACATTTTTAGGGATTAGAAATATTGAACTTATTTGGGAAAAATTGATTTAAAGAAATGTAAACTGTGCTGAAGTATAGGTTTTGGTTGCATTGGGGGATGTTAATACTTTGATGGATTTAAAATCCTGCCCACAACCCTCTCTAAAGATCTAAACTCTGTTTTTTAGGGGACAGTGTTTCAACAACAGGCTTGAAATATGTATGTCTCTGGAAGAGAAAATACTATTCTTTCACAATGATTGTGTGATTCAGAATGATTACAAATGTTTATTTTCAAATGAAAACCTTACACAATACAGCCTGGTTGTTAAGTTAACAATAAGAATTAGCTTCTATAAACTTTACATATTAAGTATGTATTATTAAGACCATCTTAAGACTACGCTGGTCCTGCTTGGAGTGGAAACATAAAACGTTCACCTCAGTAGGAGAAGGAGTGTGTGTGGGTGTGTGTGTGTGTGTGTGTGTGTGTGTGTGTGCGTGCGTGCGTGCGTGCGCGCGTGTGTGTGTGTGTGTGTGTGTGTGTGTGTGTGTGTGAGTATTACCCAACACCAGACAGCACCCTGAAGAAGAGGAAGAAGCCATATCCCTGGGCGAAGGCAGACAGGAAGGCAAAGACACAGTTTATAGCTAACGCCACGATCAGACAGCGCCGCCGGCCCACTTTGTCTGCCAGACCCCCCCACAGGAACGCTCCCACCATCATGCTCAGGAAGACGGTCAGACCTGCACAGAGAACAAGAATTGTATAAAGATATGACAAATCTGGAAAAACTATAGCATCAGCTGCAGAATAACTTTTGTTAGATGGTAATTAGCTTGGCTAGCTTCTGTTGCCCCTTTAATCAGACAGAACTCTGTCTCCAGTTTGGCAACTTTATTCTTCCAGATGGAACATTTATTACATTTGAGCAGACAGCTGCCATAAGGAGACAGCTGTTCAATTCTCATTTCCAACCAGCAGTCCATGTGTTGTTTTTGAAAGCATGGCCATGGTTGCTCCCTAACCTCAACCATATTACATATACTGTAACATATTATTGTATGTTAATGTCCCATTACATGACTTAGTTATTTTAGATGATCGCTAACCTATCAATGTACTGAGTTCGCCTTAAATTCGTTTTTTAATCTTAAACCTATCAAAGTTAGTTTTGGGTCTGAATGGTCTGAATCCAACCAAATTAACCATAGCAGGAAGATTGAAAAATATATTTGTTTCCAAATTATTTTTAGGCTATGGTTTCAGAGGGAACAGACAAATGATGTCCTGCTAGTGTTTAAACATGATTAACCTTCCCACCTGCTTAATAATAATAATAATAATAATAATAATAATAATAATAATGCATTTATTTCATGTGACAGTCTTTACTGAAATCTTTGTGTTGCCTCATTTAGAAGCTTGAACTGAATAGGGACACATTGCTGACAGGGATTAATAAAGGTGTATCTAATCTTACTGCAAAGTAAACCCCCTCTAGGTACTAAAATAAACACCAGGGTTGTGGTCAAATCGTCCATTTTGGTTACGAAGGTTCCTAACAGAGTGAAGTGACTGGAAAGTTGTTTAGTGTCAGGCGTGAAATGAACTGTTAGGATTCTGGAGACGATAGGAAAGGAGCTTCAACGCTTCCCTTATAACTTCCTTTATCTTGGGATACACTGGACCTTCCTTACAAAAGAAAGGAGAAAATGCTGTCCCAGAATACCTTGCGTCCGCAATATTTACCGTGACACAACATTCAGGAAAAACAACCGATCGTGACTGAGAAATGCGTATCATGTGAGTTACTGTGCTAATTGAACATTTTCAATCTAATGCCATAACTTCCCAAAGTGTTTATATCTTTGAACATTAACACGATTTTAAAGATAAAGGCAACCTATCTACGTTACTCTAATTACTGTAAAATGAATCAAGTCTATATTTCCTTTTACTCAGTTTACTGATTTTTGTGGGGTTTCTTAAACTCTTTCAACATTTGAATTGTGATATGCATAGGGATCAATGTGTACACCTAGCAAGTGATGTTTATATTGCAGAACGTTTTATTTAATTGAAATACATAGATAAAACCAAAGGGTGAGTGTGAGCAACCATTTGGTTTCACTTTCATTTTTTACTTCAATATACTTTTACATTTTGTGAACGTTCATACAGTACGCATCAAAAATCAAACAAAGAGCATTGGGCAAAATATCTAGATGTGCTTTGTATAGGCAACCCTATGGAAAACTGTTATTTTCCCATGGCAGACGCACATCAATAAGATCCACTCACGCATCATAATTACGTTGCCTAGTGTCAGTAGTGCAGTCGGATTCTCTTAGCACTGCTTTTGTCTTTTCATAAGTCCTGATACATTCTTCTTCACATCTTTCCTTAACCCCATGCAGTTTCTCATAGAGGTTAAGGGACAGTAGTCAGGAAAGACGATCTGATATTTTGTTAATTCAACCGCAACCCTGTATTTGCCATTTTTTCATCCTCTCATTTTCTTTCCAAAAGTCGGGTTAACTAACATACACGGAGGTCTTACACTTAGACCATACCGCCTGTGTGATGTCAGCACTCTTTTTGCCTTAACATTTCAAGTTCTTAAGGAGCAGCTTGCTTCTGCTCCCGCCAAGAATATCCCCCCCACTGCTGCCAGAGACGGCGAGCATGTAACACTACACCTCAGTGTGCAGATGGCCATGCAGCAGGGAACAGCTGACTCTGTGACTCATCATATTGGGTCGGAAATTATAAAACTCATTAACATAAACTTTATGAAACACATGAAAACCTTCAAAATGCACCCCCTTGAAACCAGCCCTAGCAGGGACGGCTGTAACCAACAGGCTGATATCTACTTTCAAACTCTGTCCCAGGAGCAGGGGTGCCGCCAGGGATTTTGGGCCCCATGAAAAGATAATCACATTGGTTACTTAAACTTTTTTTTCTTAAGGTTTTGTTTGGGCCCCTGTCAGTCACGGGGCCTTAGAATCGTCGGGTTGGATATAATGCTGATGATAGTCACAAAGAAGAAGAACTACCTAGAGCACTTTCTTCTCTAATCTCCTCTCCACTTGTCTACTATATCTCTTAAAGGTTTCATGTCATGCTTTTCCGGTTTGCCCAAATGGACCAATCCACGGAGCCCCTCACACACCAGGATCCCTTGGCTAACTAACAGGGAGTCCCCATTGACTTGCATAGAGCTCCCTGCACGCTGGTAATAGACGAGTTGGGATGTGTTAGTAATTTAAATCAATGTTTTATGGCATAATTTAGTTTAGACATGCCATCAGTTTAAATGCTGACTGAGAGCATTTGCAGTTTTCACAGGAGCTTCAGCACCAGCCGGCAGACACACACTCGGGCCCATGCGGAAAGGTAAAGAAGTACCTGTTTATTCAAAATCTTCACTAGATTACATAGTAAACAATAGGAGAGTGTGTCTGTCTGGTAAGTTGGACTCCTGAGAAAGACTGCCTATTTTAATGTTAAAACGACCCAAATTGATAAAAATAATCACTCTAAAACCACGAGGCATTGTTTTGTCACAGGCACGGTGAGTTCAAATTCTTTTTGTTCTTCTATTTAACCCTGCATGTTATTAATTTGTGTGTGTTGTATATATTTTTTTTTATATTGATAAGTGTATGCACTCGGTTTAAGGCTGGTCATACATGCACTCATACTTCGAGGAAGTGTCTCTTATATTACGTGTTTAGGTTTTAAGGCCCTATAACGTAAATGATTTGAGGTCAACCAAACAATTTAAGGTTGTTAGGAAGAGGAGACATGGAGAAGCAGCCCAAGTCTGAGGGAAGTGAGTGTTTGTCAAACAACAGTTAAGTCTGTTCTAAAAAAGTCCTTTCAGTGAAAGGCCTGAATAAAGTTTAAGGCTTTATATCAGTGTTTATTCTGTTCTATTTACAACCAGACATTGCGCGTGGATTACAACGAGAAATGCGACGTTCGTGCGTTAGTTAGACGATATTCTGCTGATTGTGTATGATTTGCGTCTTAATTTGTCCCATGATGGCGTGTTTTAATAGCAACGGATAAAACATAGTGACTTTATGTCAAATATTACGTGACTAGATTTAAGGTCTAGACGTAATGGTTTTAAGGCCCATTTTTTCTTTGTAAACGCCAGCCAGAGAGACACCAGAGGTATTTTCAAATCCCTTTGTTCTTCAGGTTAGAGGTTGAAAAGTCAGCTGACATCTTGTTTAGACCACATGGTGGAGAACAAAGACACTCCAAGTCGCCATTTGGTGGAATGCTAATTGAAGTAGGCCTACTCTCTTTGTTCACATGAGCCAGGTACTCTTCAGGAGGACAGATAATACTTCTTGTCACAGTTTGAGCTAGAAAATAGTACATTTTGCTAAGACAGGTTATTTATACCGTTGGAAGTTTGGTATTAGTAGAGGAGCAATGTCGTATTTTCCAAGTCCAATCTGATTTTTGTGTTTCTGCTGGCGATTGTGTATTGGCGATTTTCAAAGTATTTCTTCTGGCAAGTGTGTTTTGGCTATTTTTGAAGTGGTCTTGTTTGCAGATGTGTTTTGGAGTGTTTGTGCTGTATTGTTTAACCATATTGAAATTCTCTTCCCATTCTTAAGATATTTTTTAAGGAAAATAACATTCTTGTAAAAAAGAGGTTATTTTACAACAGCTACCCCTAGTGGATTGAGCTGGAGATTACAACAGCGCACTCTGCTGGTAACAAAGAATTATTACACAGATAGGGGAACAGAATAATCAATAATAATATCAACAATAATATTCTGGAGTCTAATTTTAAGTGTTATAAAACACATGTGGTTTCTACTTTTAAGATAAGAAACCTTACATAATAGTCTTTCAAACTAGACTCTAGAATATTCAAACACAAATGTATTGAAGCTAACACAAGTTATGAAATTAGCATAATTCCATGCACTTCAGGATACACATTAAATACCAGATTTAGATTTGCACAATATTTATTTTTCATATTTCAAAAATCCAAACATTGTGCAAATTTTATTTTTTAATTTTCGTTATTTACTTCTTTTTTTTTTTAAAACCATTAACTTTAAGAAAAAAATTAAAAATCTTTAACTTTAAAAACCTTTCTTAAAAAAAAAGATCTGATGACATAGAATATTTTTATAAGGAATACAAAGGTACTAGTCAGAGGATTAGTGCTTCATCTTTGATAACTTAATAATTGTATCCTAGTATTCAAGAAACATGTCGCCAAATGACACCAGGTTGAGACCAGTCGCAGTGACAGGAATTTTAGACAGGAAACATGGAACCACATAGAGAATCTGTTGGAACAGTGGCAAACGGAGGGATTGATTCCAGCAGATGATCAGCCGGGACCAACAGAAGCCCATGTAATAGCAGTGTTTGACTATGAACATGAAGAACACCTACAACAGCGAAGTGCATGGGTGAAAGCGGACCAAAGGAAATCAAGAGTTATAGGTCTGTTACATCATCTAAAATACGTCGGCATTGGGCCGGCAGATAGAATAAATGTGGTCCAAGAAGCAGACCTACCAAGGAGGGAAGACATAGCAGGAATAACAGAAGCCGGTCCAGCTATCCAAACTCCAAGGCAGTATCCAAGCCTGACCGAAGACTCTCCTCCCGACATACCAGATGAAAGGGGATGGGAGGGGAAGTTCTCAGAGATGGCCATAGAACCAGAGAAGGCAGGTCAGACACCTCCAACAATTCAAGCTCAGGAAGTGCCAGAGATTCAGGTGCGGAATCAACAAGGAAGGGGAGGAGGTTTCCGAGGAAGACAAAGTGGCAGAGGAAGAGGACGTTTCCAAGGGGGTAATCGATCAACAGGACAAGGTTTCCAAGGTGAAGGATGCTCCATATGTGGTCAGTTCTCACATTGGGCCAGATATTGTCCGCAACACAGGATGCTGCAAGTACCAGAATATCTTCCCACACAATTTCTGCAACAGCAAACACCTGCAAATCCTCCTACCCTAGTACAGCCACAAGCACAGGTGTACACTCCTATGAAAAAGGGACAATGGATAGAAGAGAAACGATCAAGACAAAGAACAGATGGAGGCTGCTACAGATGTGGTGAGCTGACACATTGGTCCAGAGAATGTCCGCAGAACATTGTACCAAACAACGGCCCTCCATGCAGTTACCAACAAAGAGGAGGTTTCCATGACTACGGCAGAGGCAGGGGTTCCCAGGGATGTCAAAGAGGAACAGGATTTCCAAACATGGACCAAATACCACTGACAGCCTGCCATCTTCTACAACAATGAGGAAGCTCAGAGGGCCAGACCACCAGGTGATGCATCTTCAGCCCAGAAGGGTATCTTGAAATCCAGCTACATTGAGCCACATCTGACACCACAGGAGGGAGATGTAGAATGTTATTTTAAAAAATTGAGAGTAGCATATTGCATTTAAATATAAAACATGCATAGATTAGTAAAGATTAAAACATAGTAGAACATTAAGCAGACTATTTTTGTAATTATGAGAAGGAAAGAGATTACGAGAGATGTTGTTCCCCCACACGGAAAACTATTGTGTCCACACAGCTAGTGAGGTCAAGACGATGGGTGTCCACCCAAAATATGAAAACGGAGGATCCTTACCAAGTCCTCCTGTTTACACTGACTGCAGTTCAAGGGGCGGCAATACACCTGACGAGAAGCTGTTGAGACCTGAAAACAGAAACTCGATTCTGCTTTGGTGAAGTCTGGCTACAAAGGGAGGTGTTCCGTTAGGGTCGCTTGTCTCAAACCAGTGAAGAAGTCAACAAGAACCCAGCAGAACTAGAGAGTGACTGTTAGCGGGAGAACAGTGATGGAGCGACAGAGACTGGCACAACATTTTCCAGCCAGTACATAGATAGACCCCGTCAGAAGACCGGGGCTGTGTTTAAAGGGGAACTTCATTTATTGTTAGTGAAAGTGTAGTTTTTTAGTCAACAATTATGATTTATGGAGTCAGATTACATTTTTTCTCATAGACACAATTTTATAATAAGTCTGAAGTATCTGTTTTAAGGCATGAGCTGCAAACTAAATAGCATAACACTGATTGAGAGCTTATATGAAGGAGTTGTGGGGTACAACAGTTTCAAAAATCAGTCTTTATCTATTTATTTCTTGAGTGACTTTACTGATTTATAATGTAGTGCGTAAGACAATATCACATTTTGAGTGAGGGGCACCAGCCCTTCATGTTCTCTGCATGTCACCCTCTGTGAAAATAGTTCGTATTTTCCCTCTAGTTTAGAGAAATATTATTTTATCATATGTTGGTTCAGCAGTGTCAGACAAGCCTCTAATCCTAGAATTATTGAGATGCATTAGCGAAACCAGGGGTATTGTTTTTCGCAGAAACAATGATGCATAATACCATGACTAAAGCCGTTATTGAAACAAGTAAACAATTTGTTGTACTAATGGCAGGTTTTTAGTGAATATGTTTTTATACCATACATCATATGATATTTTTGTACGCCTTATGGGTACAAGGAGAAGTTATATTTATGTAATACAACGTTAAGGGTTTTACATGTTCTGTTCATAATAGGGTAATCATTGCAATATTAATTGAGCATGTTATGCTCAAAGGAGGGAGTGTCATGATTATACAGATATGTTGATTTCAGTGACGTAGTAGTTAATAAATAATAACGAGTAGATAACAACAAAAGGTATGCCGAAGTTTGGCCCTTCTCCAAGGAGGGAGTGGTCCAGCTTTGGATATCAGACAAATTGAAGTGTATGAATATGTCAAGGCTCTGAGTAATATTATCCAAGTCTTGTCTACACAGGTTCAGAGAACTGCAGAGACACCAGACGAGATACCAAAAGAGACTCCTGTTCGGCCAGGTGATTGGGTGAGGGTGAAAGACAGTGAGATTGAACCCAGGTGGTCGGAACCGTGAGAAGTTGTAACGAACTTCACATGCGCTCCGGTTTAAAGGTAAAGATAAAAGGAGCAAATTGACACCACCTCACACATTGTCACCCTTCACTGGCACCTTCCAGAAAGTTATTGGAAGTTAGGACTGATTTGGCAGAGCTGGAACAAAACAATAAATATAATTAAGATAGAAACAGAGCAATAGATGAATTGTCTCTAGATTTTTATAGATAGTACACTAAAGTGAAAACCTATTTTTTGTTTTGTTTTACACCTGAAAAATAGTCCAATTTTAGAATAAGTTTTTTTTGTACTACCATGGAGAAAATAGAGATTATGTCGAGAACAAAGCCAAAGCAATTGTGGGGTCCCCTAGGGATAAGAGTCAGAATAGCATTGTTGTTTCTGCTCATTACAGTTGGTACCTTTCTGGTTGGAAGGGGAGTACAATATCATGTAAGACATGGATCCATTAGTTCACTCAGAGAGAATGCCCACATCACTAACAAAACTCCAGCTGTGTTTCAGAGACTTTCACTTATCCCCAGAGCCAAAAGATCACCTGAGCAACAAGAGAATGAGTTAGAAACACTAGTCCCTTCGAGGTTGCCAGGTGAGGAGGTTATAATCAGGCATGAAAACGGGTCAGGGGTGAAAAAGGTGAGAAGGATATTATCCCTCTAGGGGGGTCCGGGGGCATGCTCCCCCGGAAGAACATTTTGAATATTCCATATTTTAAAGCATCAATCTGATGCTTTTTGAGATGCATTTTTGAGATAAAAAGATTTTTTGCCATAAGTTCTCAGTGAAAGTGGTATTACGATAAAAGTACACGATAAAAGTACTTGATTGTACTTGTGGTATTAGTCCA
>CALSBZ010041084.1:68300-103886 GCA_943591055.1 Gobionotothen gibberifrons
GAGGGGAGTTTGACAGGGTATTACTAAAAAAGTACACGATAAAAGTACTTGATTGTACTTGTGGGAGTAGTCCAAGTAGTACTCTGTCCAGCAGTACCACTTTCACTAAGAACTTATGGTAAAAAATCATTTTATCCAAATATCATTGATTGATTTATCAAATATGGCATAAGCTCTTGTACTACCGTCAGCGCCGCTTCTCGGCGATTACCGTAAAGACGCTATTAATCGCGCACTGAAAAATGAAGCACTGCTCATTTGACCAAGCAAATGCGAGAGACGGCTGAGTTGACCGCAGTTACAGCGATTACCGTAAAGGCGCTATTAATCGCGCACTCAAAAATGAAGAGCTGCTGATTTGACCAAGCGAACGTGAGAGACGGCTGAGTTGACCGCAGTCCGTAACGGTACGCAGCGGCAGTGATTGGGTCTCGTCTTCCACTCGTCACCTCTGAACCTACCCCCCCCCCCCTTAAATATTTTCTCATCGAATCTACACGATTCACGTAGGTCACCTATTTTGGTTTCAAAACGGCGAATTTCGCCGAAAGGTGAGTGATTTTCATGCCTGTATAATCAAGAGGATTCACCCCCTCTATATGCAGTTTTTGGATCAAATTATGAGAGGGGTTTAAGTGATCGGGATATGTAAGTGATGGGGATTTACAGATTAGGGGAATCACCAAATAAACGGGATCCATGTTTTAGTCTGTACCAGAAACACCCCCTGATAAGTTATGAACAGCCGATCGGTGTCCTATCTGAGCAAAATTATTGAGAATTACTACAGTAGAAACTGGCTACCAACCCACAAGTACAGCTTTGTACGCACAAACTCTATGAACAAGATTCCCTAGCAGATTGTGGCGACATTGCACAGATATGTCCAATCACAGAAGTTACTTATGTTCTAAATAACAGTGAGATTTAAAATGATGGAGGAAATATGGGGACGTTCTTTTATAGTGTGTGAAATAAGTGGTGCTTGAAACATGTAGGTATTTCAGTTTATAGAAGAAAATGGTTTCCTAAAAGAGTTATTTGGAGTAAACATGTTACAGTGGGTGAAAGCAATGTTTTGGGATATGGTAAAATTATTAGTAGACATTGATTGTGTTTAGAGGGAATTTAACATCTAAGACAGATAGTATGATTAAGAGAATAGAGTGGAAAAGATTGGATTTATTTTACCTCAGTGTGTTAGAATTATCTATAGGTAATGCGTCCCGAGATCTCTCTCTCTCTCTCCCTCTCTCTCTCTGCCTGAAAGACCGCTACGACCCCATCTCCAGCAGACAAATGACCTCACCACAGGAGACTCCTCCTCCTCCATCGAACAGACAGAGAACCCGAGCTGAACCAACAACAACCTGAGGCATCCAGAATCATCTCCACCTGAGGAATCCAGGACCAAAACAGCATGCTGAAAGAGGTATAATCTCATCGGTCCCTCAAGACAGAACATGAAGTTTCAAGCTGAGCTACGAGACTTTGCACAAGACATGAGAGCAGAATACGCCCTCCATGCAACAGCGAAGAGACTGTACAGGAGGAGATGAAATTCAAAGCAGTTGGGCCACTGAAGAGGGTTGCAGCGGAAGGATTCATGAAGGCAGGACGGAGGAGAAGACAGGAAGGAGGAGAAGACAGAATGGAGGAGTTGTCATGGGCCAGCAGAACGTGAGGGGGTCGTGGCTTGACGACCAGAGGAGGAGAGAAGGAATACGGGAGTGAGTTTACACATAAACACACTTATTAAAGAGGAAACTATTAAAGTAGAATGAGAAAATAATCCTAAAACACACTGATTGTAAAACATATTATTCAATCTTTTCATAATATAAACAAATTATTCTTTTAGAGATTCTTATTCATGTGTGAATTTGGGGAAGATTGAATTTGTTACAATATAGATCTACAGTTTAAAGGGATAGTTTTAGGAACCACTCTATAAAAGCAGAAAACATCTTTATTTGTATGGAAAATGTTAAAGGTAGAGCTATTACCAAGCCAAAGATAGTATTCCAATCTAGAGTATTGATTTCACCATTGTAGCATAGTTATTACCACAGGAGAACGTTTAAGGGGGAAGTAACATTTAGTTTGTCGTCCAAGAATAGAGTTTTAAAAAGAAACCGGGCAAAGAGAGATTGCACATTTTTAAAGTAATATAATTGGGAGTAATACATGCAGGCCTTGGATCACTCATTGTAATGGTGCATATTTTTGAGAACCAATATCGTTCAGGGAGAAGGGGTCGCTCAACTCACCCTGCAGATGTTCTAAATCTTACTTGCAGCTTCACAGGGAGCGCACGGCACCAGATTATGAGTTTTAAAAGACAAGTGCCACCACCTCTTAATGGTCATCCATTTAATCAGTGATGACCTGACATTTAGAGATGTTATTTAAAGTAGAAACATATCCGCCATAAGCGAAAATTCCTAAATTGAACTACAAACCAAATGAAATGACTTCTGTTTTTAAAATCCTTGATAAAGGAGGGAGTAATTATCACATGCTCGGGCACCCAAGGTTCCACACACTGTTAAAGGGATTTAGCATAGTTCTTTAAGTAGATCAGAACTGGAGATAAATTAGTATAATGAGTTAGTGATATTACACTGGTTTTCACACCATTTCAAGGACTTTATCACTGCATTAGCACAGACCACCAAAGGTACTGAAGTAGGAACTTTCAAATGATGAAATTCTGCAACTGTTGGTGTTTGGTGATATCTTGGAACCAAAACCTAGTATTCAGTCTTGTCACAGGATTGGACTGGGACCTCTGCACTAGCACAGCCAGTGATGTTTTTATGTAGTTAATACAAGGATAGCATAGGGACACTCAGGGGAGGGCTAGATGTTGCAGTTGCATTCCATGTCCTAACGTACCAATTGATAACGACGGCCTCTTCTAAAGAACCTATTATTATCATACCTTAAATGGTATGATAGAAGGGAGGGTACATTTCTCAAGAGGTAACAGTTACAAATGCTAGCAGAATAAGACAACCTACCCCTAGAAACAGATATGGATGTCGATGATGAGATTGTCCAAATCATGTGAAAAGCGAACAAGCCACAATGCTAAGATGGAGTGAATCCATTTCAAATTACTTTACACTATTCCAAGATAGTTTATTTGTATTCTTTATTCTTGTATACTATTCTAATATAGTACATTGTGTTTTTTATTACTTTGCACTATTCAGAAATGCTCTGTTTCTATAACACTTTGTAAAAACAAGTGCCTTAACACTGAGAGTGGTATGTGAACAGTTTCTGTGAAAGGAGGGAGAAAGAAATGTTACAATACCAAGCCATGCTGCTATTTTTAGGAATGATATTGAATGTTAAAGGAGGGGTAGGTAAGTTTGAGAAACCGGCTTGAGTGCACAAAAATTCAAAAGTACACAACCGAAAAGAATCCGCCCCTTCCTTCAGACTTCCTACAGAGCACCTCCTCCAACACACATGAACGCGCACACAACACCCAAGATCATGATAATGAATGTAAAACAAATGTATAACAAAGTTATTGTCAGTGCTTATATTTTTGAAGCTAGCATGTTTGTTTTGTGAAAATGTATTACAAATGTTACGTCTAGCTGAGGAGAGCAGGCTGCGGTAACCAAATCAAATCAAATCGAACGAAATACAGTACCTAATTACCTAGCTACGCTAGACAGCGTCTGCTAAATGAGTAAATATAAATGCTATGCTACCTAGCGTTTGTTTCTGTTATTATCGGTGACACATTGGGACACACAGGGGAGAGCAACAAACAGTTCAGCTATGCTGCATACAGACAATTTGTTGTGTGGCAATATGGAGCCCTGGGACAGGGTCACAGAGTGATTATTCCCAGTTGCTGTGTCTGGAAGATACGCGACCGGTACCCAGATCCACATATAAGCTCACAACAGTCCAAGAGAAAAAGAGCGAGCATGGCGTCAGATTTCGGCTCGGTGTGCTCCATAAGTAGTCGCCATCGTTGAAAAGCAACTCCGATATTGACTCTGGTTTGACTTCTCCTAGTTCCCACTTTCTTTTTCTTCATAATTTGCTCCATTACAGTTTTTCTTTTGTGACCGGTAGACATCGTCTAAGTGCTGCTGCTCGAGTGCTGCTGCTCCCGAGCTGCTGCTGGTAGACGGGAAACACGGCCAATGACGGCATGCGCAATGACTGCACGAGTGTGTGTGTGTGTGTGTGTGTGTGTGTGTGTGTGTGTGTGTGTGTGTGTGTGTGTGTGTGTGTGTGTGCACCATCAAAGTATTTTTGTATTTTTATAAAGTTGAGGTTATTGAACCATTCCATTTTGATTGTATGTTTTTGATATGAGTTATGTACTATGTAAAGTTCAGATGAAGAACTGTTAGTAATTTAAATCAATGTTTTATGGCATAATTTAGTTTAGACATGCCATCAGTTTAAATGCTGACTTATACTGAAAAAATAGAAGTTTTTGCGCACAATGTCTGTTGTCAAGCTTTTATTTTGAAAAGACTTCCGGCTAGAACCATGATTAGAAGTTTATTTTGAAAAGCTATTCCGGAAGTTATCTCCGAAATACTAACAGTAACTTGACCTCAGAGTTTGACCAAACGTAACGTTTTCTAGCCGTTAAAATGAGATAAATGAAAAGTCATTGTTAAGTGTAAGTGTTAATATGTCTGCATGTAACTGCACTATAACTGTTCCACAGTAAGAGGGCGCTATAGGCGTAAGGCGGCACAGCTATTGTAGCTGACGTCATGTATCAGATATAAGGGATTGTTCTCTCCCCTTCTATCGCTCTCTCACTAGCTCTCATGGAGAGCAGGTCAAGTGGTGCAATGCACATATGAAAATAAACCACGCCAGTTAAGGCTAAAGAAGACCTCGTCGTCATGACCAGTTTATTGCTATGCTATACATGTGACTCTGTCAACAGGTTATGGGCCCAGATCACGGAAGAGCAAAATAACGATAGCTAGTTAACTGAAACGTTTAGGCTAGTTTAGCGGCGGGAAAACCGCGGGACGCTAAAGCTAAGCTAACGGGCAGCTAAGCTAAGCTACAATCAAAAGATGGCGACCAGAGGCAGAAGCAAGTGGCCCACGTTTGACGGAAGGGCAGAAGAATACGAGCTCTGGGAAGAGCGGATGTTGTGCTGTATGCACGGAGTGGGGCTGAAAAAGACAATTTTGATGGGCCTCACAGGAGAAATAACAGAGGCCGTGCGAGCCCTGGATGCTAAGCTGAACGCCGACGCATACTGTGAACTTGCACCACTCCTAGACAACACAAGCTTGGGGCTGATATTCCGGGACACAAAGGACAAAGGCCGAGAGAGTCTAACAGTGTTAAGAGAACACTACATCGGCAGAGGGAGGCCCCGGATTGTATCCCTGTATATAACATTGACCGCGCTGAAGAAAGCTAACACAGAGACTGTGACTGAATACGTCATCAGGGCGGAGCAGATCATCACGGCGCTCAAAAGTGCAGGAGAAGCACCGAGCGATGGACTAATGATGGCGATGGTTATGAGGGGACTACCGGAGATGTATAAACCGTTCACACTGTTGGTGACGCACGGTTCAGCGGACATGTCGCTGGGGGAGTTCAATGCAAAGTTGCAGAACTACGAGGCCTCAGAAGACTCAGACCCGGTCAGTTTCTGTAAAACTTCGGGACACGCAGACAGAGTGTGTAGAAAGAAGCGCGAACAGAGCGCTCGGTACGCGCGCGTGCAAGATGGCGGCTGTGGACAAGATGGCGGCAGCGGTGGACGTGAGGCGAGTCGAGACGACGCCCGGAGTGCAGCGGGAAGAGAGGACTTCACCTTCGGGGCGCAGACAGCATACGCCAGCCGGTCAGCGCAGCAGCAGCAGGCCCAAGGGAAGGGACTGATCGTGGACACGGATGCGTCGTCCCACATTATCAACGACAGGAACCGATTCAAGAGCTTTGACAGCACCTTCGAGCCGGAGAGACACAGCATGGAGCTGGCAGACGGGAAGCGCACTTTCGGGTTGGCGCACGGGAGAGGAGACGCACAGGTATGTCTCATAGACAGTGAGGGGCGCCGGTGTACAGTTACGTTGAAGAACGCCCTCTACATAACCTCGTTCCCCCAAGAACTATTTTCTGTAAAATCTGCTACTGCAAATGGTGCCAAGGTGTTCTTCAATGAAGGTAACGATGTTCTTGTGGAGCCTGACGGTACGAGATTTAACATTGAGGTGTACAAGAGAATGTATTATCTACAAACAGAATGTAATGAAAATGATGTGTGTAATGTCAGTCATGATATTCAGACATGGCATGAGATCATGGGTCATTGTAATTACGAGGATATACTGAAGTTGCAGGCGGTAACAGTAGGCATGCACATTAACGGTGAAAAGCATAGACCTAACAAAGAATGTGATGTGTGTATAAAGGGAAAGTTCACTCAAACAAGGAACAGGCCCCTTGAAAAAGTAAAGACACCACTTGAGCTAGTTAACACAGATCTAGCCGGTCCAGTAAATAATGAGTCCATATGTGGCTTTAAATATATGCAGTCTTTCACAGATGTGTGTACAGGGGCAGTGTTTGTTTACTTTCTCAAAGCAAAGAGTGACGCACTTCAGGCCACAGAGAAATTCCTTGCAGATGTAGCTCCGTATGGCAGCGTAAAATGCCTGAGGTCCGACAACGGAACAGAGTTTACAAATAGAGAGTTTCAGTCACTGCTGAGAAGAAACAAGATCAGACACGAGACGTCCTGTCCTTACTCCCCGCATCAGAACGGGATAGCTGAGAGGGAAGGGCGCACTCTTTTCGAAATGGCTAGGTGTAAGCTAATAGACGGTAACTTACCTAAGAGTCTATGGCATTATGCGGTCCAAGAAGCAGCTTACACCAGAAATCGGTGTTTTAACAAGCACACGGGCACCACCCCATATATAGCACTGACAGGAAAAAGGTGTGATCTAGCCAGGATGCACAAGTTTGGGTCAGTGTGTTATGCTTACCAACAGGACAGGGGAAAACTCGAGTCCAGGTGTGAGAAAGGACTTTTTGTAGGGCATAACAAGGGCAGCCCCGCTTTTCTAGTCTATTATCCCGGTAAGGGGAAAGTGCAAAAGCACAGGTTAGTAAAGTTTGTCACAAAGACAACATGTGAGAACGAGACACAGACACAGGAGCCAGAGCTGGACTCCAGAGTAGGGTGTGAGAAAAGAGATACGCCACAGCCTAGTGTACTGAGCACAGACATCCAGACAGACGGTCAACAGCCACCGGAGGATGATGGCGAGAAGCACCCTAGGGTGACGTCACGTGCCTCATGCAGTGGGAGATATCCCCCCCGGGAACATAAACCCCCTAAGTATCTGAAAGACTATGCCCAGAGAGAAAGTGACGAGGATGACAGTACACTTACCAGCATAGATTACTGCTACAGAGTAGTGAGTGGTGTACCTCAGACCTTTAAAGAGGCCATGATATCCCCTGAGTCAGGAAAATGGGAGAAAGCGATGGATGAGGAGATGAGGTCCCTGGAGGACAATCATACTTTTACTCTAACAAAGTTACCCGAGGGTAGACAGACAGTGGGAGGCAAGTGGGTGTACTCAATCAAGGAGGGTATTGAAGGGCACAACAGGTACAAGGCCAGGTTTGTAGCTAAAGGCTACAGTCAGAGGGAAGGAATAGACTACGGTGAGACATTCTCCCCTACAGCTAATCTGACCAGTGTACGGGTAGTTATGAAGAAGGCAGCCGAAGAAGACTTGATTTTACACCAGATGGATGTGAAGACAGCCTACCTGCACGCACCCATTGATAGGGACATATATATGGAACAACCTGAAGGTTACGAGAAGAAAGGAGAGAAGCTAGTGTGCAAGCTAGAAAAATCCATTTACGGCCTGAAACAGTCTGGGCGAAATTGGAACAAGATGCTTCATACATGTCTAATTGAAGACCACTTCATACAGAACCCAGTAGACCCCTGTGTTTACACAAAGGAGTCAAAAGAGTCAGGAAAAGTGATAATTGTGATTTGGGTGGATGATTTGATCATCGCAGCAGACAACACTAAAAACCTAGAGCAGGTGAAAGGTATGCTCTCCACCAGATTCAAGATGAAGGACCTGGGCAGGTTAAAACATTTTCTAGGCATGGACTTCGAACAGTCTGCCAGTTGTGTAACAATATCCCAGAAGAGATATGTGGAAAAGATCCTGAATCGTTTTGACATGCAGGAGTGTAGAACTAGGGAAACACCATGTGATCAAAAGCTAGACTACAGTGAGGATGCACAAAAATTGACGGATGTAAAAATGTATAGAGAAGCTGTAGGCAGCCTCATTTATTTGACAACATGTACTCGCCCTGACCTATGTTTTGTAGTGAGTAAGTTATCACAGCATTTTGCTGACCCCACAGAAGAGCACTGGATTACAGCAAAACATGTTTTCCGTTATCTTAAAGGTACAGCAGATAAACAGCTTTGTTTCAGGAAGAGCAGCGAGGGTTTAGGGCTTCAAGCCTATAGTGACGCAGATTGGGCGGCAGACGCCACAGACAGGAGAAGTACCACAGGGTATTGTGTGAGTATGGGTACAGACAGCTCACTGGTTTCTTGGAAAACAAAGAAACAGCCCACAGTGGCACTATCAACTTGTGAAGCCGAATATATGGCTCTAGCCATGACAATACAGGAATGTATTTATCTGGAACAACTGCTCGAAGGAATGGATACCTATGTATATAAGAAAACTGTTGTTTATGAAGACAACCAGGGAACCATTGCACTTGCCAGAAACCCTGTGTGCCGACAGAGGTGCAAACATGTGGATATAAAATATCACTTCATTAGATCTGTCATCAGGGAAGAAAAGATGACACTGATTTACTGTCCTACAGATGACATGCAGACGCTATGACCAGGCCTGTCTCCAAACTGAAATTGAAAAAATGTGCAGGGGTCATGTTCGGTGTGTAAAATATTGCCTGTTATGTAATATTGACTGCCATGTTCTTTTGATGTTTTGAACTGTTATTTTTCTTGGAAAAGTTGTACAGTATACAAGTCATTCATAAGTGGGAGTGTTACGTGTAAGTGTTAATATGTCTGCATGCAACTGCACTATAACTGTTCCACAGTAAGAGGGCGCTATAGGCGTAAGGCGGCACAGCTATTGTAGCTGACGTCATGTATCAGATATAAGGGATTGTTCTCTCCCCTTCTATCTCTCTCTCACTAGCTCTCATGGAGAGCAGGTCAAGTGGTGCAATGCACATATGAAAATAAACCACGCCAGTTAAGGCTAAAGAAGACCTCGTCGTCATGACCAGTTTATTGCTATGCTATACATGTGACTCTGTCAACAGTCATGAAAGAGAAAATGTGGAGAAGAGGCGTGTTTAGTTATGTATTGAATGTACAATGTCAAAATCCTCTGTTATGTGTGATATCGGACATTGGTGAAACCACAGCGGAAGAGTACCAGCAGAACGAACCGGCAGGAGGGGAGGAGTCAGCCAGTCTACATAAACAGCTGAGAACGTGTTATTCTGCCCTTTTTCTTCTTCACCTGAACCCGAGAGGAATGCCGCTGTTTTCCTCTCTCTGAACGATTCCTGTTTTTAACACTACCGCGCCTTTTACTACATTAAAGTAACCCATTTGAAACTTAATCCAGAGACTCAATTTGGTCTCATTTATCCTAAACTTCTTTCCTGGACGCGTGAATAACGAAATAGCCAATAGATGGCGGAGAAATGCTCTCCGCAGACCCATTCTCACAGCGTTATAAACCTTTTTCTTACTCAATATCAAGCCACACTTATTGTTTTTACTTCGGCTGTGAGTGTTTGTGTGTGCTCAGGATGAGTTTCGCTTGTTCTCGCTGTATCGCCGACCCGGAAACCTGTCCGCTCCTTTCAGCAGCAGCAGCTCGCAATTCTATCTATTGTTAGTACATTTTAAATCAATGTTGATAAGGTGTAATTTGAATTAAATACAATATTTGATTTAAATCAGTTTTATTCTGAAAAACCGGAAGTTCACTAACTGTTAACTTGACACTTTTATTCTGAAAATTCGTCACTTCCGGTTAGCATTAGCATCTGACAAATGCTACGGTTTCAAACCATGATAGAAGGTGAAATGACATGTGATGTTCTAAACTGAGCACACTGGGATTAGCACTCATTTATTGACGCTGAATAATGTGTAGCAGGGAATGTTTAAACACCACAGACACCAGAATGATGTAATTTAGCAACAGAAAAGGCACCACATGCATAGGACCCGCCCCCGATGACGCCGGCCAATAGGAGAAGACCTCAGAAGACAACAGGGAGGACAAACCAGGGAGCAGCCTCTTCTGACCCCGGGATACTGGACTGAGCAGACAGATGGGGAGAGTGTCTCCTTCCAATTTCATTTGTACACCACTGCATCTTTTGTTTAATTAAATGCTGTTAACTTTTATAAGCTTCCCTTGACTCTTTTCAGTCTCTCCTGCCTTCAGGGTTCGAAATCGCTTACACTATCTAATCAATCTATTCTAGTAGACCTCAACAATGGAACTATGATCAGTAGAAATGGCCATGACATGGGACCTTTAATATTTCCTCCCTACTTCTATCTCCCACACCTTCCTTGTTTATCCTTCTATCTCCTCTTACCTGATCCCCCCCCCCTTCTTCTGATCTGTTTTTTTTATCTCCTGTTTTCTCCAGAAGAAAAAAATGTAATTTAATTTTTTTTAAAGTTAGCCTATCATCCATCCTTACTATGGCCTTTGCCACTTGATTGACGTACAGGTAAGCCAGTCTGAGTTGTATTGTGCCATACGGGTTCATGCAGTTATGAGGGGGCCTCACCTCCTCATCTGAAGCGCAAATGCAGCGGTTTATCCGCCGTTTTACAGAACACCTGGTGAGTGATGGAGATATAAACAGATCATTTTGTTGGACAATGTGTTTAATCTCCTCGCCCTTCCCTCTTTACAACTCCCCCTCTTTGGATCTGTGTTCTCCTATCAACTCCAAATATTTTTCCCTCACTTGCTCTACTCAAAGGCCCCATACTGTAGACTGCAAACCTTGAGATGTGACTCTCTCACACCCTGCACATAACAGAGCCTTCAAACAGACAGCTACCGTTGGCAGTACACACAGATTTATAGCATCCTCACTGCCCATTAGCTAATTACTGCAGCAGTCATTTGAGGATTAACTGAGATTCAGGAAATCATTCACTCTCCCTTGACTGCCTGTGTGTGTGTGTGTGTGTGTGTGTGTGTGTGTGTGTGTGTGTGTGTGCACGCATAGAGCTCAGTTTATAACTCGAACCCTGATTACAGGTATAAGAATGTAATATTCATTATTACGTTACTTTGCTATCATGGCTGAAAATAAAAATGTCATTGAGCACCTCAAGGGCTCCCGAGGGGTGTGTGTGCTCTCCCCTATGTAGTATATAGTGCCGCGCACATATACTATCAGGACGTTACTGATGTGGTGCGGCCGTGGAGTGATACTGTGTGTATGCAAGCCCGCATCTAGTATGCATGTATGTACCATGGCTGAAGACCTGTTAAAGAGCAACTTGCAGGTTAGAGACACCAGATTCTCACACTAGATTTTCCAAAAAAGATACAGAAATATACACTACAGTGACATCTGGCGTCGTTTTTGTAAGACATTTTCACTTCCGCATAAAAAAGCCTCCGCACGTGACCTCCCGCGTGTGACGTAACATGGGGGAGAGCGGCCGGTCTAACGTATGAATAAACATGGATCACAATGCTAGTTTTGACACAGAAGAGGTTGAAAATATATATTCGAATGCATAGGATTATAATTATGAGCCTGCTAGGCGTCCAAGAGACCAGGAGCAGCCAAGGATTAGAAGAAATAACGGCCATGGGCGAGAAATGGAGCTTTGGTGTGAGGAGAACCAGTGGAGAACAGGGCAGCTGTCTTGGTGAGTGACCGGCGTTAGCTACAGTTAATGTTAGCTAACGTCACATCACAACATTGTAAAGTTAGCTATCATATATCAGGCTATAACTAAAGTAGCATTGATAATATAGTAACGTTACTGGCAGGACTGTTGATACTGATCCATAACAGAAACTAATGCGCAAGTATCAGCCGTATCTCGCGTTACCTAATGCAGCCCCACACTACGGTGCTGTGTCCCGGAGGGGAGACGCGAGATACGGCTGATACTTGACGATCTGGCGGAGAAAGGTTGTGGAGCCTCGTTGATATGCCGTTGTAAATGGTTTGATGGTAAGCAGGTGTGTAGTCGGGGAGGGTGCACAGCTGATTGCAGCAGGTGAGTGGAGGTTGAGCCGGGAGCCAGGAGACAGACACAGACAGGGGGAAACAAACAAACACAAAGGAGATGGCTGGAGCAGTAGGCTACAGCCACCACAGCGTTACCTAATGCAACTCCACACTACGTCTTACGGTGCTGTGTACCGGAGGGGAGAGAGAGAGCGGTTTCTGAGTGGTTAAACATCACTAATGGTGTTCCCCAAGGTTCTGTTTTAGGTCCACTTTTATTCTCTATATATATCAACAGTTTAGGGGAAAATGTCGATGAAGCTACCTTACATTTTTATGCGGATGATACCGTGATGTACTGTGCAGGTCCCTCCATTAAGGAGGCTGGTGTTAAATTGCAGACTGTTTTTAACATTATTCAGACTCAGCTCTCTGAACTAAAGCTTCTTTTAAAAACCAAGGTAATGCTCTTTTCTAAAGCTAAAAAGACACCAGAGCCTGTTTTGGATATTGTAACGGCAAGGAATAATACTTGAAGTGGTTGCCTGTTACAAATACATTGGTATCTGGCTTGATGATTGTCTCACTTTTAAACTTCATGTCAATAACCTGCTTAAAAAGCTGAGGGTTAGACTAGGTTTCTTTTTCTGAAACAAGTCCTGTTTCTCTTTTGAAGCCAGAAAAAGGCTAGTCACTGTGACCTTTTTACCTGTGCTGGACTATGGTGATTTGTTGTATATGAATGCACCTGCCCATTGCCTGAACAGGTTAGATGCCGCCTATCACAGTGCACTGAGATTTGTCACAAATTGTAAAGCACTTACACATCACTGTACCCTGTATACCAAGGCATGTTTGCCATCACTTACTGTACGGAGGCTCAGTCATTGGTACACGTTTATTTATAAAGCCATGTTGGGTAAACTCCCGTATTACATCTGTTCACTGATAAAACAGAGAGTTGCAAGCAGCTATTGTCTGAGATCACTTGACGTAGTGTTGTTAGATGTGCCAAGAGCAAGGACTGTCTTAGGTAAGACAGCTTGTATGTGCGCAGCGCCACTTGCTTGGAACAGTCTACAGCTAAAATTGAAACTGAGCAATTTTATTCCTCTGAATGTTTTTAAAGCAAGGCTAAGTGAAATGCTCTTTGAAACTATGGGTATTTGTAAATGTTCTCAATGGAACTTATCTCAATAAATAAAGGTTGCAAACAAACAAACAGAGCAGCGAAGGGGGGGAGAGAGATGTAATACGGTTTCCTGATAAAGCTGTGGAGAGTATGTGCTGCAGGGAGGTGGATGCACAACGCACCCAGGAACGAAAGCTAGCTCCGGTTCTTTTCCTGTTAGGGAAACTGTGGACTCGATGTCCTGACAGGCTCGAGTTTGTGCAACCTGCACAAACACAAGCTCACCATGATTACAAATGGTGAAATACAATGTAAAACTACCGAAAAATACCAGCTCACTAAAACACAACCGCTCAACTCAATGCAACTACTAACTATACCCGCGGTCAGAGAGCGGAGATGTTTACCCTTTGTGATGTAATATGACGCGTTTGACCTTAAAAAAAAGCCGTTTTTAAGAGCAGAGCTCAAAATTGCTCCTTTCCCTCTGAATTCCTGCCCTTATGTCTCGTAAAACATATCAAATCCTGCATTCACTTTTTTAATTGTAATTTTCAAGCAAGTTTAAGCATAAATGTAGAGGAAAAAAAAACCTGCAAGTTGCTCTTTAAGTAAATAAAGATGTCTCATGGAAAGGTTTACTGATACCTTTATTACTCTCCATGACCTGCGGTCAACTATATAGCATAAAGGACTATTACACCCTAAAACAACAGATAGGCCTACAGGAAAAGTTTCTTCCTTCAGTAGTCAGCAGTCACCTTTATAAATAAAGTGTTAGGTAGTAACCCTAACACTAAGCACCCACTTTACCACTTCAATTCATAGGTATATACAGTTTTATAGATTCAATAAACAGCGGTTCTTTACATGTACAGTACCGTAACCAGTGGCACACTAGGAATAAGTGTGCAAAATATGTTACCAATTACCAGAGTGCGTCACCCGTTACCTGCAGAAGGAAGCCATGCACGCATCGCAGCGCAGAAGGATAACAGGGCTGCCAACATTTGAGTTCAGCTTGGAGTAAGATTTTTTTTTGGTGAACCAAAAAAAGAAACGTTCATGTGTACAGTGTTACAAATATATTGAACATGTACAAACTAGGGTTTCCCATTAATGTACCGGGCGCTACAGTGGAATACGCACATACAGTGTACCTGCGACTCTTACAATGAAGGCTCGATAATCAGCGCACAGCATATACAATGGCATATAGGTGTAAGCAGAGGTAAAGTGCTATTTTATAAGTGGAGGGGGGGGGGTCCTCACCTCCGGGGGGGCCGGGAGCGTGCTCCCCCGGGAAGATTTTTTTTAAAATATTGAAGTTAAATGCATCAATCTGGTGCACTTTGAGAGCAAAATGAATTTAAGGATACATCTCTCAACACCCATATGAAACAGAACTGTAAACAGATTTTCTTTTTCTTTATGGATATTTTACAAATCACTCCCCTTTTAAACTGTATTCTTGTTTTACTGTCATAGTATTTCATAACCGTTTTTCATTTATTCTCATAAATGGTGACCAAAACCGTTTGAGACCCACTGAGATAACTAGACTAAAGTTAACTATCTAAACACTCAGAGAGTCCCTTACCTCACTGAGCTGTAGTTATCTCTCTCAGTCTGATAGGACAGAGCTCTCCCTCTCATTGTTTGAGAAACAGCTTCTAATATCTGTTAGCGCAGCTAGCTAACCAGATGCTAACAACAACAATGCAAATAGTGAGTTTGGTAGAAATATACTGTATAAGTTATTGAAGATGATGCCATATTTATTGAAGATTTACATTATAAATATTCCCCAAAATTATTCAAAAGCGTATTCTTCAAAACTCTCTGTAGCATGACCACCAGGAGACTATTGATGTGTGTAGTGAGTTTGGTTGCACTTTGCAGACGGTCCCTGAGCACTCGTTTCTTCTCCAGCTGCGGATAGAGACCAATGTATGTGTCCAGCTCGGAGGACGGCGCGTATTCATGAGTTATTGATCCGTGAAATCAGAATCTCCCAATATCGTTCCAACTTTACTGAACTAAGCCAGAAGACCGTCTAATTTCGTAGACTGCTCGGTTTGCTGTCCCCAGGGCCGGCCCTGACCAATTTGCTGCCCTAGGCAAGATTTTGCCCCCCCCCCACAAATGCAGACACTCACTATGACTCGCGCGTGCACGGTTGTGGCATGACCACCAAAACAGAAAGATATGGACACAAGATGTGTGCAACTGTATTTAGTTTCCTATCCATTTGAACATGATTTAAGTGGGGGGGGGGGGACCTCACCTCCTAGGGGGGTCCGGCGGCATGCTCCCCCGGGAAGACTTCTTTTTTTTAATATTGAAGTTAAAAGCATCAATCTGGTGCACTTTGAGAGCAACATGAGGAGATCTATGGATACATCTCTCAACACCCATATGAAACAGAACTGTAAACAGATTTTCTTTTTCTTTATGGATATTTTACAAATCACTCCCCTTTTAAACTGTATTCTTGTTTATTAATAACAACTTTTTTGTACTGTCATATAGTATTTTATACCTGTTTTTCATCTATTCTCTTATTTTTTTATAACTATAATGATCATATAAAGGTGTGCCTTTACCTGACTGAGCTGAGCTTATCAGAGCCGCTCAGTCTTTCAGGAGAGAGCTCTCTAAAGCTCTCTCCCCCGCGGCCGCTTACACAGTAAATTCCAATGTTAATAAAAGCACACAGAAGCTGTGTACGTTTTTTGGGAGTTTGATTTATTTTAAATTAACACAAATACAAAATTAAAACCTATAATTGCACACTAAAATCAACAATTTCACATAAACCTCTGTTTTTTACTGAGGCTGGGGCAGTTCAACTTGATTTTTTGGGGGGGGGGGGTGTGCCATAGTTTATGGGCGCTGTACGCAATATATGCGTAGTTCTGTTAGTATAAGATAATAAGATGTACTTTGTTGATCCAAAATCGGGAAATTGTGTTATTAATATATCTTTTTTTCATTTCTAACTTTTTTAATTTATTTATTTTTTTCCCCAATTTTCGGCGCCCCCTATGGGTTGATGCGCCCTTATCATTCGCCTATACTGCCTATGCCGAGGGCCGTCCCTGGCTGTTCCTTCACTTTATTTGTATGTTTATATACATTTATTTTGGACGAAAACTTAGCGTGAGGAAAGGCAAGTGTGGCGTGAGTGCGTGAGATATGGGTTAATTGCGTGACTCACGCTCAATGCGTGAGTGTTGGCAGCCCTGGGATAATCTAGGGCCCGCTCTCTTTAACTCCAGTCGACTTTCTGCTGCTTTCCTACGTGGTGAAACGAGGACCAGCCGCTGTGTTTAGTGGCGTTTTTATATGTACAAAAGTGGACACTTAGATGTTTATATATAAGCTTCTGCAGTGACGTGCAGTGAGGTTCATGGCTGCTGAGGCACTGGCACTGACTCTTCAGGTTTACAAATATTATATTTTGACCTAAATCAAAATATAATATTATTTTCAAAAGCTTTTTTTGTCTGATGCTTCGATTAATTTTAAACAGACAGTTCAACAAAAGGATACCCAAACAAATGTAATTTTATCATTTAAATATTGAATTGTTCTCTCTTAGTAAGATCCCATTTGCAATAAAATTGCGGTCTTACCTTAACTTGAAGATGAAGTCCATTTGCCTATCCTTCTGGACAAAATAGATAAATATATTACTTTTTTGTAAAAGTCCTCCTTATCTTCTTGTAGTTTCAAAAGTCGAATCATGATATCATCGTGGATATTATCCGGCTGAACAAAACCTGCATTTATCTAACAGCTACGTTTCCCACAGATCTTATTTGGAGCTATTTTCTAAAATCCTATGGAGAAATCTCATTGCTTTTTTTGTCGAGGGAACCCATGCGCAGCTTACTTCCGGGTTTTAGGACGCGCCACTGCACCTCTCTCGTCTCCTCTTCACACACCACACTTTTCGCGTCACGCGTACTTACAGCCAATCAGCTCTGAATTATGTGAGATGACGTTTGGTGGTCAGCTCAGTGATTGGTGATTATTTTTTTGCCGCACACATTGAATAGAAAAAGACTCTGAGCATGCGCAGTGTAGTTTTTACAGCACTCATTCACTTAGACAGTGAGAGACAGGGGCTTGATCGGGACGTGTCCCACATCGCTCAAAACGGCTCAATAAGCACACACTGTAGACACTAATTAGAAGAACACAGACTGAAACAGCAATGTACAGACGAATCAGATGATTAAACATGATCGTAAGATATACGATCGTGTTTTAACTGTGCCAATCAGTGTTACCGCTTGTAGTTTTATTTATATATGTACCCGCATTGATTGTATTGTTTTGTTAGTATCTCTACCACACGTTAAGTCAGTAAAGTTAAACTGTCACTTATCTGTTCAAATCTTAGAACACGCCAGGTGAGCTGAGTCGGGTGCTATGAGTGATAATTGCACATTTACTGCGCCTTTACGCGGTAGCTGTATTCTCTCTTTTCTTCCAGTTTTACTGGAGCAGAGAGTTTGCAGCGGTGTGTGTCAGCGACGTGCAGTCAGGGGAGGCAGGGGAGGTACGGATCGCCCATCGTGAGGGTCGGGACTTATCCCGGTGGGCCGCTGGCCAGCTGTGTGTTCTGGAGAATCACAGGACGGCCGGACGTCAACGGCCTGGTCCGCTGACGGCAGACAACATCCCCCCCCCTGACAATTCACAAGCGTCGTATTTGGGGTTTTTGTGCTGAAATAGCTCAGTTGGGAGAGAGATAGACTGAAGATCTAAAGGTCCCTGGTTCAATCCCGGGTTTCGGCAGAAGGTAGATTACTTTAGGGGGCAATTTGCTCAATGGTTATACCTGATGAACCCTAGGTTGTGAGTTGGGTGAGCGTTAGAGCAAATATCTGAAGGTCCCTGGTAATTATTGTGAAAGTGTTTACTTTGCCTGCACGGGAGCAGCAATAAGAGCTTGTATTGTTCAGATAATTCATAAAAAAGAGCAGAAAATGTACTTTCCATGATTTTCTTTGATTAGATATAACATAAACAAGGCCTACAACTATAGGCACGTTTGATTAAACATTGCTGTAGTTAAGGTTAAGTAAAGCCAAGATGTGAGAAAGTATGGTACTTTGCCATGCCATGCATTTGGGAAAAAAGCTGAGAATGTCACCAATTTTGAATTAAGAGTTCAATAACCAAGGGTAATTCGGCGGCGCCCGATTAATGTGAATATTATATAGTGTTAAAGACCTTTGGGAAGGCACTAGATCAGGGGTTCTCAAAGTTGTGATGAGTGAGGGCCAATTTAGGTACCCAAAATTGGATTGAGGGCCGCCCAAAAAAACGGAACACAAAATAATTCCAAAACAAATCCTTTCTTTATTGTACTAACCAATTATACATACAGTATACATTAAGATTAATCAAACATTAATTTGTCTCAAAAGTGCCTTGCAAACACACACACGCAAACACACACACGCAAACACGCACACGCAAATAACCACAATCACACACACGCCTTTTTACATACCTATATATACAAACAAACACACATACATTTTGTGTACATATCTTGGCATTCACCTCCTATTTACAATAAACATCATTTGGAGTATACATCTTCTCTGGCATTTTAATCAGATGCACCACAGCGGCTTCTCATATAATTTCTTACCAGTCAACTAGTGACTCATCCTAAACAACTTTCGACTTTTTTTTCCCTTTTTTTTTTGTCGCATTAACTATCGCGGGCCGCCAAAAACATTTCCGAGGGCCGCCATTGGCCCGCGGGCCGCACTTTGAGAACCCCTGCCGCGAAAAGTGTGGTGTGTGAAGAGGAGACGAGAGACGTGTCCCCTCACCACTTTTGTACATATAAAAACGCCACTGCCCATACAGCATCAACAAAAGGGACAATGGAGAGGAAAGCAACGATCAACAGGAAGAAGGGATGATGGCTGCTTCATATGTGGAGATTGTATACATTTGGCCAGAGATTGCCCCACTCAGCAATATCCACCACAATGTAGCACCTCACAATACCGAGGAGAACCAGTGTTAGATATTAGAAAGATTGAGGTGGAAGCATGTGCCAGGTCCATGATGAATATTTCTGTTGGATCAGGTGATTGGGTAAATGTAAAAATCCACAAGATGAAGTCGTTGCAACCTGTATGGAGTGGACCATGTGAAGTTGTAGAACGCACTGCAGATGCACTCCGGATCAAAGTTAAAAAAGGAACATGTTGGCACCCTCTTACACATTGTGTAGCCGTACCGCCACATTTCCAGAAACGGCACGGCAGTTAGAACTGATTTTTTTAAAACTGGTACAAAACAATAAGTAATTGAACATTTTTAGGAACGGCACCACCATGATATGAGCAAATTTAAAAATCCGTAGAGTGTAAATACATAGAGAAAAACACATTTTTACTATTTGCATATCATAGACAAGGAATTTAGATAATATAAACAAATGTTCACCAAAAGTAATAAGTATAGTAGAAAGTAGACATAGGCCTACACTTGAGTCAATTTATATTACTGTGATCTGATTAGTGTGCTCTGCAGGTCTACTATTGTTCTAAGAAACAGTGGGATTAAAATATTGGAGAAAATATGAAGGGGTTCTTTCGTAGTGTGTGGAATATGTGATGCTTGAAACATGTAAGTATTTCAATTTATAGGAGGAAATGGTTTCCTCAAAGAGTTATGTTGGGTAAATATGTAGCAATGGATGAAGTAATTTTTAGAAGGAGTTTTTGTAATATCATTAGTAGACATGAATTGTGTTGTTTAGATGAAATTTAACAACTAAGACAGATAGTATGATTAGAAAAGACAGAGTGGAAAGGGTTGGATTTATTTAACCTCAGTGTGCTAGACTTCCTATAGGTAATGCGTCCCGAGACCTGGACTCCCCCTCTGAGTCAGAAAGGCTACGATCCCGACCCTCCAAGCAGACAAAAGACCTAACCCAACAGGAGACTCCTCCTTCTCCATCGAACAGACAGAGAACCAGAGCTGAAACAACAACAACAAGACTGCATCCAGTCAACATTTAAATTGACTTGATAAATACGTAAAGACAAAAAGATTAACCATGAATTAATCAAGTGGTAAATTAAAATAGCAGTAAAGAGGAAACTATTAAAGTGAAATGAGAAAATCATCCTAAAACACACTGAGGGATAAAGGGGGAGACATGATGGAAATATTCACTACACTTTTAAGCAGTGGGTGTTTTGGAGTACAGAGTAGAACCATATTCTTCAATATTTTCATCATGTTAACAAATTATTCTTCAAGAGATTTTTATTCACGTGTGAATAAAGTAGTGATCTCATTTGTTACAATATTGATCACCATTAAAAGGATAGTTTTAGGAACCACTCTATAAGACACATCTTTATTTGTATGGATAATGTTAAAGGGAGAGCTAGTGCCAAGCCAAATATAGTAAAATATCTAAAGTATTGATTTCACCATTGTAGCATAGTTATTACCATAGGAGGGCTTTAAGATGGAAATGAAATGACTTCAAATCCTTGATAAAGGAGGGAGTAATTGTTGCATGTTCGGACACCCAAGGTTCCACACACTGCTAAAGAGTTTAACATTGTTCTTTAGGTAGACCAGAATTGAAGATAGATGAGTATAATGAGCTATGAAATACATAGCAGAGCTACACAGATCCTAGTAATGGTTTGACTCAAGATAATAGTTATGTACACACGTTTCTGAAATAGATCTATTAGACATTTTAATACTGATTAGGTGTAAATGAATTGTAGTAGTAGTAGTAGTACTATAAGGAAGTGAGTTTTGTACCAAGTTTCAGGAAAGGTGGGAGGCAGAAGTCCCAATGAAAAGTTAGAACCATCTTGAAAATCATAGTTGAAATCGTGAATGAATAAGGAATGGCGCTCCGCATATGACATATTTTTGTAGATAAAGGGTACCCGCCTATGCTGAAATACCTCTGAAAAGACTCTGCAGAGCACGACATGGCCAAAAGACCGAGACCAAATGACCTTTGACCCTGACTGACAGTGTGACAAAAGCACTGTCAATGACTGACTCTGGGGTGTACCTGACCAAACCTGACCTGACAACCAGACAGTGTGAGTGTGAATGTATGTCTGCATGTGATCAGTGTAACTGCATGATTCTAAAACAATAACTAACCAAGCATGTTTTGGACTAACGTATTATTTTGGAGCTCCTAGGGAAACGAGAGGTTTCCTAAAAATTCCACAAAAATGGAAAACCGCACATGTGACCCGTTTCTAATCTACTTGATGATATTTTACTCCCACAGGAGTTGGCGGTTTGCAAATGTAAAACTCAAACTAAAATCTGAAGATTCTGTTTCTTTTAGGACTGAAGGACGGAGAGAAACTGGGGTTACGTACTGTAACCCAGCCTCTATGAGTATAGACGCAGCCCTCTAAGGCTATCGCTATTGGGTAATCCCACTGCACGTGTGCAGCACTGACAGACTTAATCCACGCCCACCTATGACGTGGGCCCCACCTACAGACTCACTTCCGTATACATAGGAAGTAGTCCTATGGGGGTTCTTCTCTATCCCACTGTTGTTTGCTAACTCCATGCTCAGAGTAGTGAGTCCCTTCAGAGCCTTGGTTACTGATCCATCAGGTAAGGTATTATTTGGGATGAAAGTACAACATAATGTTCCAAACATTTGGCATACACCCCCTTTTTCTGCCAGCAACATATCTAGGGCCACTCTGTTCTGCAAAGACATCTGGCTGGTCTTGTCCAGTTGCTCATTTAGTCCCCTCATCGCGTCCATGGAGTGGTTTATGAACCTCTGCTGATTGTAGTAGATATAGTTAATCCAGTCCACATTCTTATTCACGGTGGGCCAAAGGAAAATGGATTCCAACCCTGCTAAGATCTGGTTTCTAGCTTTAAACTCCCCTGGGACTCCCCTGGGCACCCCTATGCTGTCCATGTACACAGTGGAATCAAAACTCCCTCTAAAGACTGACCTTTCGGCCCTGGTTGCTTTGGGTTGGACTGCCATGTTTATCAGTTGCTCGGCCGTCATTGGTACTGCATAAAAAGGCATCATTAGCTGTACCAGAGCACAGGTCCCTGTCCAATCCTGTGGTAAAACTGAGTACAGGGTTTTAGTGCCACAATACCCTCACACATCTGCTCTGGGATACTGCATAATGGGCATAGCTATACCTGGGAGAAAATCCTGGTTCATTACAACCGTTGTAGAATTGCACCACTTAAGAGTTCTGTTGGTAATTAAATCAATGTTGTAATGGCATAATTTAGCTTAAATGTTGATTTTATTGAAAAAACAGAAGTATTCACGCAAAATGTATGTTAAGCTTTTATTTTGAAATGACTTCTGCCAGAATCAGGAATACAAGTTTATTTTGAAAATCTATTCCGGAAGTTATCTCTGAAATACTGACGGAAGCTTGAACTCAATGTTAAACCGAACGTAAACAATACCAGCCGTTGTAATAAGATAAAAAGTGATGCAGGCGAGTGTGTAGAGAAAAGGCGTTTAGTCATGTGTTGAATGTGCAATGCAAAGATCCTCTGTTTAATGTGACGTCAGGCATTGAAGAGCCAAGCGGAAGTGACCAGCTGAAAACAGAGGGGGAGTCTACCTGAGTTATAAAACGACGAGAGAAGTTCTGCTCTGCCCTTCTTCTTCACCCCCTCCCGGAGGACACGCTGCAGCTGTCCACCTCTATTTACTGCTTTCTGTCTGATTCATTACCGCGCCACATTTGAATTAAAGTACCATTTGAAACTTAAGACAGAGACTCCATTGGTCTCATTTATCCTAAACTTCTCTCCTGGAACGCGTTAATTAAGAATAAGCTAACAGTTCCTACTTCCGTACCTTTTAGGTAGTCCCTTGTGATGCAGTCATAAAGTCCCTCGTAAGACGTGAAGTCAGGTGGAATGTCATTCATTTTTACCACTGGATACTTTTGTGCAATGTCGACATAATCTGCTGGGAATTTCTGTTCATAGAGTTTGTACATACACCGCTGTCCTCGTGGGTTATTGTGGGCGTTAAATGGAAATGGCACTGTTCCCAAACTTGGTTGAGCAGCCGCGCAGGCCAGACAGTCCGACATCTTGCTCTGCTTAACAGAAAATACAACCCAGTCTAACCAGGAATTTGTGTCCTCGTATCCCGTTTCTACTGCTATAACTTTCTGTATAGAGGTCGTACTCAGATAGGTGACCAGTGGATTGTTCACAGACTTAGCAGGGGGTATTTCTGGTTCTGGCTGAAGGAGGGATTCAGTATATTTTGGGGTAAGATCAGGGATTACATCAGCTGGGGGGTCAATTATTTTCACCAAAATTGATCCCATTGGGTCTTTTCCAGGAACTTCTATCCCCATCAGTAAATGAAATGCAGTGACGTCTCCTTTTTTCTTAAAAGGGGAAGTGAGTGCGCTTTTAAAAGCAATTATTATTGGATTGTGTTTGCCAAGCATGAATACACCCATAAACGTCATGGCCTGTTGCGTATTGCAGCTCTCCACAAACAACTACATCACACACATCAAGACTGACTGTAACTGCTTCACCTCTGGGAATGAGTATTTCTAACCCCTCCTTCTGTTTCTCAGCTGATCTTTTGGCTCTGGGGATAAATGGAAGTCTCTGAAACACAGCTGAAGTTTTGTTAGTGATATTGGCATTTTCTACGAGTGCACGAATGGATTTGGGTTCTTCACGATGCTGTACCCCCCACCCAACCAGGAAAATGCCAATTGTGATAAACACAACTAACAATGATATTACAATTCTTATCCCTAGGGGGCCCCATAATTGTACTGACTTTTTCAATGGCACTTCATCAATTTTATCCATGGTTATATCAGTTTCAGAGTTTAAAATAATCAGTGCAATATCAGTTGCAGAGTTTAGAATGATGAGTACAAAAATAAAGTATATAGAAAATAATAGAACAAAAATATTGGACTCTTTTTGAATGGACTACTAAAATAGGTTTCAGAGGTAAAACAAGAATGGGTATTCCGTTTTAGTATTCAATCTATAAAACCTGAAGACAATTCGTCTTTTGAGCTGTTTCTATCTTAATATTTCTTGATCTGATTTGAATTCATCGTTTTGTTCCAGCTCTGCCAAATCAGTCCTAACTTCCGAGAGCTTTCTGGAAGGTGCCGGTGCAGGGCGACAATGTGTCAGGTGGTGCCAATTTTTACCTTTTATCCATTGTCCATTTGGCTGTGTAGGATGCTCTGGTGTGTTCAGCAGCTGCGCTGATCGTACACCTCCCTGGCGATTTATGTAGGCCGCCGCTGCTTTGTTGTCTGTTCGAATCAACATATGTTGATTGTACAGCAACGGGACGAAGTGCTGGATCATTTTCCATACGGAGAGTAATTCCAGCATGTTCATATGGAGAGACATGTGAGCCGGCCACTGTCCCCCCACTGCCTGCGACATGCATGTTCCTCAGCCTGCGAGAGATGCGTCTGTGAACACTGCGGTGTGTGACGTCACTCTACCCCCACTGACAGGACGTGGAGATTTTTCCAGTAGGTCAAATCCAAACCCACGGAAGGAGGAATGTACACCATGCGTCTCCTCTGATGCACAGGGTCGATGCGCAGGCGAATAAACCACCTCTGGAGTCTCCTCACTGTGAAGGAGACCCAGGGGGATCACCACGTGACGCCGGCAATGGACCACACTAAACCGCCTACGAACTGGGGTCGGTCGCTTCAAAACATCAATGAAGAAGTGGGGCCTGGCAGACAGTTCTGCATGCGAGTGCGGTGACCCTGAACAGACTGCCGAACATATAATAACCACCTGCCCTTTATATAGACCACCCTCGGAAGCCAGCCTCTTCGACCTAGGACCAGAGATGCGGGCATGGCTACACGACACTGAGTTGGACCTCTGACGTTACAGAAGACCACGTGACCAGCTGACATCATGTCTAACAGCTGCATCACGGAGAGGGCTGTCGCCGCCCCGCGAGGAGAGCTGTCACTTTCTCCCCTCTCCGCTGTGAGAGTCGCGCTCTCATGCGGGCTGAGTTAATTCCACTCCCAGTTAAATGATAACCTGGGAGGGAAGAGGACAGCTCTTCTTCCAGTTGATAATGAAACCCAGGCTTGACAGATGAGATACGAGCTGTATCGTCTGTAAGCCACTTCCTCCCTTCCTGGAGCGAGCCAGCCACAGCTGGACGTCCAGATAAAATAACACTCTCATCCCCATTCTGAGTAGCTGCTCCAACCGTCTCCACCCACTTTGAAGAAGTGCGTGGAGCCAGGAATGAGAAACGCAGGAATTTGCTGTGTTTCGGGATGATGGTTACGTGGAGGAATGCATCCTTCAGGATTATGGATGTAAACCAGTCTCCCTGGTGAACACTCCAGCACCTGTTTGATCGTCAGCATGGGAAAAGGCCATTCCCTTGTTGGACACTGACAGATCGAGGATGGGTCTCATTCCCCCCGCCCCGTCTCCTTCGGGCCCAGAAAATACTGGGAGTAAAAACCCCCGATTTTCTTCCCCTTGAGGAACCCTGGAAAAAAACTTTCTTTTAACAAGAGTTCCTGCCGCTCTGCACGGAGCGTGAGACACAGTTCCGGGGATGACAGGACTCCCTGTATCCCGTAGAACTGCGGGGGGGGAGAGGCGAACTGCAGAGACTACCCTCTGCCCATCCGCCTGCTCATCCATCTGTCCATCAGACACACGCACCGCCACCCTGAGTACCATACAGTACTCTGATAGCGCTGGGTGTACATTCTCTGGATGTGCTGTGGTTGGTGACAAACCACGCCAAAGCCCTCCACACGCTGCATTTCACACAGGCTCTCATTATGTCGCCGTTTAGGAGAAGACTCGTAAACCGTGCGTTCACGCTAAACACCACTGAGGGATGAGCGGAGGTGTGTGCAGTGCTGTCCACACGCTGCGTAATACTGGCCCTCCGTGTGCTTATTATGACCGTGGGTAGGAGGTACGTCTGAGACAGAGGAAAAATCCATGCTGCCTAAACCCAAAAAGTTTAAGGTAGACGGATTGAATAGTAAGCCCTGCTGTTTATTTAACCGATAACTTAAAAAATCCAGCCGGCTTAGGCAGCGAGCCATGCTGCCAAGTAACCAATAGGCCATTGGCAGCCGGCTTAACCGGGGAGCCTTGCTTCATATTAACTTCCATCTGTCCATCGAACACACGCGCCGTCACTCAGCGCGCAAACCTGCTCTGGATGTGCTGTGGTTGTCATGGTGATGAGCCACGCCAGAGCCCTCCAGACGCTGCATTTCACACAGGCTCTCATTATGTCGCGTTTAGGAGAAGGCTCGTAAACCGGACCTTGAGGTGCGTTCACGCTCAACACCCCTAAGGGATGAGCGGAGGTGTGTGCAGTGCTGTCCACACTGTAATAATGGCACTCGTGGGCTCATTACGACCGTGTGTAGGAGGTAGGTTTGGGACAGAGGAGAAAAACCGAGCTGCCTAAAAACCAATAGGTTTTAAAGACAGACGATTTATGCTGCGAGCCATGCTGCCTATAACCGAAAGGTTAGGGGCAGCCGGTTTACCCGGTGAGCCTTGCTGCTTATTATTATCCATCTGTCCATCGAACACACGCGTCGCCACTCTGAGTAATACTTTGAGAGCGCACGACATGTTTTGGATGTGCTGTGGTTGTCATGGTGATGAGCCACGTCAGAGCCCTCGCCGCCGTTGCCCGTGAAGCAACCCAAGAGGGGCGAAAAGTCTGCGAGGGGGCCTCCACACGCTGCATCTCACACCGGCTCTCATCCTGTCTCTGTTTAGGAGAAAGCTCATAAACTGGATATTGAGGTGCGTTCACGCTCAACCCTGCTGAGGAATGAGCGGAGGTGTGTGCAGTGCTATTCACACAGTGCGTAATAACAGCCCTGGGCTCATTACGACCGTGTGTAGTAGGCACATTTGGGACAGAGGAAAAAAACGTGCTGCCTGCTAACCGACAGGTTAGGAGCATCAGGTTTAAACACCAAGCCCTGCTGTCTAATAACCGCCTGGTTAAATACAGCTGGCTTGTGCCGCGAGCCCTGCTGCCTTCTGACTGACAGGTTACAGCCGGCTCTTGCACCTCCACACGCTGTATTGCACAGCGGCTCTCATCATGTCGCCTTTTAGGAGAAGACTCGTAAACCGGACATTGAGACACGTTCACGCTCAAACCCACTTGAGGAATGAGCGGAGGTGTGTGGAGGCATATCTGTGACATAGGAAACAAGCCCGTGCTGTCTATCAACCGACAGGTTTTAAAGACAGCCGGTTTGTGCCGCGAGCCCTGCTGCCTAATAACCGACAGGATATGAGGCAGCCGCTTATGTCATCCAGAGGAGATCTCTCCTGAACCGGGGGAATGGGGAGATCTCATTAGGTGGCTGCCTCTCCGATGATCTCCAGGAGTTCCTGGAGAATACCGCCTATACGGCAGAGCCGAGATGGCGGATGAGGGACCCGGTGACCCGGGACCCGGTGTCAGCCCGGCAGCCGAACCTATAGGCTCGGCTGTATAAAGTATATAAATATAGTTTTTTTTTCAAAATACCAAACCATTAGCCATGCCTCATTTCGCTCTATTTGCTCTTTCCAGCCCTGTTTTTGCAGGGGCTGATTCTGTGAGCTGCAGCTGACCACGCCCCCCTGCAGGAGAGGGGAGCGTGCTTTGAGATCAGCTGCTGGGCTGCAGCGGGGAGAAGAGGGGGACAAAAAGAGATATCCGTCCTCCGTGTTTTATTCTTACACTGAACAAAAATATAAACGCAACACTTTTGTTTTTGCTTCCATTTTTCATGAGATGAACTCAAAGATCTAAAACATTTTCTATATACACAAAATAACCATTTCTCTCAAATATTGTTCACAAATCTGAAAAAATCTGTGATAATGAGCACTTCTCCTTTGCCGAGATAATCCATCCCACCTCACAGGTGTGGCATATCAAGATGCTGATTAGACAGCATGATTATTGCACAGGTGCGCCTTATACTGTTTGATGAATGTTGACATGTTTCTAAATATTGATTGAATTATAACAGGTAACACAGATGCAGAATCAGTGGCCAAGGGGCTACTGTGAGAGATGTAATTCCAGAATAGAATACCGAAGAAGTTGACCTGTGATAATGAAACAATTTTGTAATATTTTAACAGACATTAGAGTAACTGAGGTTTGACATGGAGAAAGAACATATTACAGTTAAGTTAAGCTAAAACATAGTATTGTAATGACACAGAATTTTATTTAGGCAACATCTTGTAACTAGCCTGGTAAAGAATTAGAAGATAATAGACAGGTAGAAGCAGTATTGCCAGGTGCAATCGATGGGATTTCTGCACACGATCCAAGCAGAGAATGACGCACCTTACAGGACAGACACACTCAGGAAATCATTCACTCTGACAGCATCATGACTTTAGTTGTTTTTGAATCCATAATGAAATTGTATTACATAACGTTAGTGTGTGTCTTTACCACAAACAGGAATAGTTCATTGTTATATTTAGATTTGAGAAAGATTACAAGGATTTTATTTAGGAATAACACAGATGCTCATCAGACATTATATATGACACATATCTCCTATTAATCCACATATATCCACATATATGAACCTGAATATGGCATATATGCAGCATATATTCTGCATATATTTGCCATATATTGGCATATATGTGCATATACTTTCTTTCCGTGTGGGACCATCTGTTGTCATGCCTGCCAGCTTGTCCCATTTCAGTCCCAACTTTTCCACACATGCATTTACCTCCGTGAACAAATCACTCCCTGTTGTTGTCCCTTTCATTGACTGCATGGCTGCCAGCTCCTCCGTGATTTTGAAGTCCGGAGTTATCCCACGTAGGAAGATGAGTAGCTGGGCAGTGTCACGTACATCGCAGCTCTCATCCAAAGCCAAGGAAAAAGTTGACCGCTCTGTTCTGCAGCTGAAGCTCCAGATTTCCTGCGATGTCCTCAATCCTCCTCGTAACGGTGCGTCGGGAGAGAGGAACTTTCTCAAATGCCTCCTTTTTCTCCGGGCATATTAGTGCGGCAGAGTCCAACAAACACTCCTTAATGAGCTCTCCGTCCGAAAACGGTTTACTTTTTTTTTGGTTTTATTTTGAAAAGGTTGCTGTTTTTTTTCATTATGTTATAATTTATGATCAACCTCACGTGTGCTGGCCTAGGCCGGCCAACGGGCCGGATGTGGCCCGCGGGCCGTAAAATGCCCAGTACTGCCTTAAAGGGTATGTAAGGAGGGATTGTTAGAAATTAAAATCAATGTTGATATGGCGTAATTTGAATTAAATACACTGTATTTAATTTAAATCTGTTTTATTCTAAAAACCGAAGATTCACACATGACTTCCGGTTTTCCGCTAGTGAATTTCGTCATTTCCGGTTAGCATTAGCATGTGGCGAAATGCTACGTTTTCAAAACCGTGAATTGAAGGTGAAATGACATGTGATGTTGTACCCTAAACACACTGGGTTCAACACTCATTTTACTGACGCTGGAATAACGTTTATTAGGGAATGTTTAAATAACCACAGACACCAGAATGATGTAATTTAGCAACAGAAAAAGGCAGGAATTGCATTGGACCCGCCCCCGTCAACGCTGGCCAATAGGAGAAGACCTCAGATGACAACAGGAAGAGCGAGCCAAGAATCGATCTCTTTTCCCTGACCTCGGCTGACCGGACGCATGGGGAGAGCGCCTCCAGCTTGCAATTTCATTTGTACACCACCATTGTGTAATTAAATGCTGTTAACTTGTATAAGCTTCCCTTGACTCTTTTCCGTCTGTCCTGCGCTCAGGGTTCAATAATTACTAACACTTCCCACACAGAAGCCACACTGTAAGCAGAAGTAAATCATGAAAGCACCTACCCAGCATCCCTTTCTCTGCATTGGAAATACACAGATCCTTTTCTGCAGATGGTAGAACAAACGCTACCACAAAACACTCGACTCCATCCGCCATCAGAGCCAGGCCCAGCACTACAAACAGTGTCCACTGGAACTTCCCGTGGCCACAGTCCTGCATGATGTCTTCGTATTGTTCAGATAACTCTTCTAGTTCAGACACCGCACTGCCAGCTGCTCTAGTTTTAGCCCTGGGACACAGAAAGAGAACAAGAAGAAGTCTTAAAGATGAATGAAGATGGGTTTTTTGAAAGATCTAGGGATTTCAAACCCTTAAAGGGATCGTTCATACGTTTTGAAGTGGGTTTGTATTTGATTTGACCAAGCAGAGCACAGGAGATGCTGGTCTACTGCTACCTCTATTCACAAAACTATGATATGCTTTTACGACCCTGGGTCGTTATGTAGATTGTGTGCAGATATTTCTTCCTCCTCCTGTGTCTGTGTGGCTGCATGTGAGTAAACAGGTGGTGCCCGGTAGCTGATTGGCTGCCCTCGACAGGCTGATTGGTCCACCTGAGGAGACGGGAGAATATTAAGCTGCAGCCGTGCAGTTCCTCGGCCGCTCTCTCTGACTTGACAATAATTGCGTTAAGATATCTGTCCAGTTGTGCTGTGTACCTATTTATACCGTATACCGGTCCTTCTCTTCTGTTGTGAGACTGTAGAAAGAAAAGCTACTTTACCTGTCTTTGTAGACACGCTTTATTTTTCTCAGGAGTGCAAAACCCTTTTCTTTTGGATAATTAGTTTTCTCCTGTTTTTAAGTTAGAGTAGGTAAGAAGCCTGTACGTTTATTTTTCTCATTCGTTAGGTAAGATTTTTGTGTTAAAAGGTTTGTTCGTTTTGTGGTTTTGTTACTCCTCTTTGTAATCATTTTGGTAATTAAATTTACCAAACGGCAATCTCTGTCTCGGCGTCCATGTTCTTGGGAGTGGGAAAAGTGGGGAGAGTGCAACTTTATGCTGTGGCTATGTTCCCCTAGACCTGGGCGTAACAATGCTTACAGTATATGGTTAGGGTGTTACCATAAATATGTCAAAAGTAGTAACCTCACTACTCAGGGATTAGGACCACTTAAATTAAATGCAGTAGCTGTCCCCGCCTCCATGTTATTTTAGCAATGGTTATCTTTACTTATTAGGTATGCTAGGCTAACCTAAGTTTAAGTAGAATGCTTGGAATCATTAAGACTTCTGCTAATGCTGCACATTTTCACAAGAACACATAGAACCAGTGTGCTGGGCCTCACCGTGCTGCTCTCTGTGCAGCCTTCACCTCGTCAGGGTGGGGTATCCCTTGATATTCTCCTTCGTACATCTGATCCTCTTCATCATGTCCTTCTGTCGCATCGCTCGCTGCATCCTCTTCCTGGGTAGGGTAGTCTGCCTGGTAACCATATCCATCATGGCCTCCACCTTCTCCGTAACTCCCATAGCTCTCACCTCCTCCTTGGTGGTATACGTTGTTTTGGTGTAGGTCAGCCATCTTGGTTTAGTAGACTCACTATGCTAATGGTTAACTTTACTGCAAGTACAAGGTCACTGGTTGGCTTGCTAGTTATGTATAGTCTGCTGGTAGTTAATAACTGGTGGGATAAACTTGCAGTTTGACCCTTTAGTTCAACATGATGAGGTTATTAGCCTATATATGAAAATAATGCAGAATAACTACAGTAAAAGTCATTAGTTACAGTGACCGTGTGCTTTTTACAGCCAAGATTTCTAGATTAAAGTAGATATTCTAAACATGGAGGTTCTCTCCTTGAATGTATCTCTGTAATAATGTGTGATGTCTCTGTCCCTGGTGTTAGTTGTGATGCTTCTGTGAGTTATTCCAGAGTCCTGTCAGATATTGTCTTCAGTTTTCACTCCTGAAAAGAAAGAAGCTCAGGTTGATTCATCTTCATGGCAAAAAGCTGTAAAGACACTTACAGTACTGCAGACTTAAAGGAGGGGTAGGTAAGTTTGAGAAACCGGCTCGAGATACACTTTTTGTTATATTCCATGGAATGCTCTTAATATCCTGATAGCAATGCATATTCTAAGTGCTTTGAAAAAAAATCCATAAAAAAAATCCATCTGTGGAAGCCGTAATACTGTAAAAACTACGACCAATTATTTTAGCCGGGCCGGCTAAAATAACTCGTGCACACACACACATACACACACTCGTGCAGTCATTGCGTGCCGTCATTGGGCGTGTTTCCCGTCAGCTGTTGCTCAGTCGCCAGCAGCAGCAGCCGCTGCAGGAGGACACGTTCACCATGGCAGAGTTTGCATAAACATCGTCTACCGGTCGCAAAAGAAAAACTGTAATGGAGCAAATTATGAAGAAAAAGAAAGTGGAAACTAGGAGAAGTCAAACCAGAGTCAATATCGGAGTTGCTTTTCAACTATGGCGACTATTTACGGAGCACACCGAGCTGATATGTAACGTTACCGGCGCAGCCTGCTCTCGCCAGCCAGACGTAACATTTGTAATACATTTTCACAAAACAAACATGCTAGCTTCAAAAATATAAGCATTGACAATAACTGTGTTATACATTTGTTTTACATTCATTATCATGATCTTGTGCGCGTTCATGTGTGTTGGAGGAGGTGCTCTGTAGGAAGTCTGAAGGAAGGGGCGGATTCTTTTCGGTTGTGTACTTTGGAATTTTTGTGCACTCAAGCCGGTTTCTCAAACTTACCTACTGCTCCTTTAAAGCTAACCTATTATGCTATATTTTAACAATATATTATAGGGCCATATCTTTACAAAACATGTATCTGTGTTTTGCATGCCTCATACCCCTCTATTTCAGCCCTGTTACTAAAGTGCTGATTCTGGGTCTGGCCCTTTAAATGTAACTGAGCTGCTGCTGGCCACGCCCCTTTGGAGCTGCTGCTGGTTACGCCCATGGATGTATAATAGAGAGGCGAAGTCCCTCCCCTTCCGAGGGAGCTCATGGGACCCCGGAAGCGGAAAAATATACATTGAAGTCAATGGAGAGATAAAAGTTATCTTTTGATCCCGTTTGAATTGTGTCACGAATGACACATATGATGTTTGTCAATCTTAAACAATCATTTCCATGTAAAAAAAGTCACAGTTTGTCGTAAAACTGTTGAAATATAAGACTATGAAAAATACGCAACTAGAAAGACTACAAATCCCTGAGTCGCGTAAGTGATGTCACCATTGTTTTCCTCCACTAAGAGATAGCTAAGATCAGCTCCATATAGATATCATCTATCTATATGGCGCTGGCCAAGATAAGATAACTTTAACAAGATGCCTGTGTGCTTAGTACCAGGTTGTTATCATACCACCAATGGGTCTTGCTCGTTCTTTCGCCTCCCATCTGATGAAAGGACCAGGAGTGGCTGGATCAAGTTAGCTACCTAGCTAGTAGCTAGCACGTTAGTTAGCATTACAGCCTTGTCATTTTTATTAGCCTTAACATTAAGTAACCCAACATGTTAAACAGTAAGAGTAGTAGTTATATTTCGTGAACCCTTTGAAGAGTACTGTCACACCGGTGTGATCATTCTATAATACACCATTTAAGCCTGGGGGAGAAATGCTAACGCTAGCATCGGCGATCTTTTCTACTTCATGCTATCTGCACAAATGGTTGACATTAAACATTAAAAAGACCAGGCAGTTCAGAGAGAATCAAATGAAGGCAGGTAGGCAGCTTTGCATGACATTCTTCTGGACGTGTATATTGTGGTGATAGTGAGGGTAGTCAATCCTTTTGTTGACAAGACAGTAGTGATGGCCATCTTGGTGACGTGTGTTGTTCTGCTAGACCGGAGATGTAGTTCATTCAGCGGTTCACACAAAACAATGTGTTACTTCACAGTTTTACGACAATTTTTTTTTTTTGACTTGCAAAATTATCTTTTCAATTGACAAACATCATATGTGACCCGCTCTATCGAAATCAGTCGGAAGTCGCAACGGCTCATTTCAAAATAAACGTGGATTTGCGTAAAAAACTTTTCGGGGTTCGGGTGTTTTGTTTGATTTTAAATAAACAAAGTCTTGGCTTTCAGAATATGAAACTTTTATTTCCAAAATCACACGATAAATACATTTTTGAAGCTTGTAAAGGGAAGAAGACAGCTCTCCCTCGCCACTCCGCTGTTCCGCAGCACAGCTCCCCCTCCCTCCGGCTGAAATTATGAATGTAAGGTGTATAGTAATCATAGATAACACGGCAGGGTCCGTTAAAGTTTGTTTTCATCTGATTTCATGAGTGTTTCCCCGGGAAACAAACACAATACACACAAATGCAAAATTACACAACCACACACACACGTATATACACACACACACACACTCGCGGGCTTCCCCCAGACCACTAATCCAAACGAAAATATCTTCCCTCCGTAGTATTTTTATCATTTGCTCCGCTAATAATCAGTCAGATCGATATTCCAGAGAAGAGGAAACTTTAAAGGCCTTTTTCTCAAAATGATGACTCGGTGACAGTCATTATATAATGTGACATATTTTGCTTAATATTTGGAGTACAAAAACAATCCTGATATCATTAGAAAGCTAGGAATCTCCTCTTTCCAGCAGTGTATACAACTCAAAATGTGTCTTCGGGTCAATGCGACTGATTTCGATGGAGCAGGTCACATATGTGTCATTCGTGGCACAATTCAAACGGGATCAAAAGATAACGTTTCTCTCTCCATTGACTTCAATGTATAATTTTCCGCTTCCGGGGTCCCATGAGCTCCCTCGGAAGGGGAGGGACTTCGCCTCTCTATAAGAACTGGATACAGCGTGGGAGGAGGGCCTCACTCCGTGAGTCTGAGTCCCTCATCCTGTTCCAGTCCCGCCTCAAAACGCACCTCTTCAACTCTGTATCCATAAGCCCCCCCCCCCCCTCTCAACCAACTTCCTCCTGACTGCTTTTCTGTTTTGTTTTGTTTCTTTGCTTCTTTTTGGTTTTGGTTTTGCTTTGTTTGTCTACCCTCCCTCCCAAATGTAAAGCGTCTTTGGGTTCAAGAAAAGCGCTATAGAAATATAATTTATTATTATTATTATTCATTCCTATGAGAGCTGCTCATTGGCGCATGAAGATAAAATGGCCCAACTTTTGAGAGAGCGAAACGTCACAGATTACCCGTCATGCCTAGAAGTAACCACACCCCCC
>CALSBZ010041084.1:103896-116910 GCA_943591055.1 Gobionotothen gibberifrons
CCCCCCCCTTAAATATACAGTCTGTATATGGTTTGAACCAACCAGCCTTAATCCCTTCATTCCCATCAAAGCCACCCCAGTACATTTGATCTAGATCGGGAGTAGAAAGTAATATAAGTCCTCAAACACCCACACACACACCCCACACACACAGACACAAACACACACACTCCCTTAATCCAGTGGTACTGTGACAGTGCAGTACAAAGCTGATGACGGAGGATTACATGGGGCGTAATCTGTTGGCCTGAGAAGAGGCAGACATACTTCTTAATATCCTGACTTCTGAGTTATAAAGAGTCTACAGTCATCAACAGCTAACAAGGATTTGGCGTGTTATCAGACAGTGTCAACACTTTAGGATTCAATTGTCCCTCTCTTCATGTGCCATGTTGTTCTCATCAGAACACACTGCAGTTGGACAGCCTGTATGCTGCTCACACACACCACATCTGAAAGTATATCTAACCTTGGTACTTCACTTCATTTCTTAATGGATCTTAAACTGCTGATTCATTCTCCTGACGGTGGCTCTTTCAGTTGCTCTTAAATTACTTTAACCAATCAGTTTAATTCTCCCTGCCTGAAACAGAGCAGCTCTGTTCACTTCTCTTTGGGGGCTGAGAGACTCAGTTTGGAACTGTTCTGGACCACGGTGGCAGGACACGAAGTGCATGCTTTAGTACTGTCTCATCTACCAATTCACTATTATTTTATTGTATATGGAATGTTGGATATTTAACTTTTCCCCAAAAAAGGACAAATAACACAGTCCTATACAAATAAATAGCGGTAAAATGAAAGAACGAATACATTAAATATACAAAAGCACTGTAAATGACTGACAACTATGGGCTCAGAACAGTCTCATAATACACACATGCACACAGAAGGATTCACACTTGTATTTCATGATCCGCAAAAGGAGTCACACTTGTATTTACGGATTCACACTTGTGTTTTTCAATGCACACACAAATGTGTTCCGTTTCATATACATGTAATTAAATTCAAGTTTTACATATGTATTTTTGATCCACACATATTTGTTTCCCGTTTAAAACCTCTGAACCTGCAAACACAAACCGCTTTCTGTGCATGGATCGCTGTGCATTCGTGTGTGGGTTTTTTGAGACTCCCCTGACGGTCACCCGGTTCGTATTTGTAATTTTTTCTATCTATAGCCAATCAGATGTCTCCTCAATTCTAAGCCAATCACATGAGCGCGTCCCCACGAGGGTATGATGTCTTGCGTTCATGATGTAGCGCTTCATATAGAGTGGCGAAGTCCCTCCCTTTCCGGGGGAGCTCCATGGGACCTTATTTCGGAGAAATTATGCATTGAAGTCAATGGAGAGAGAAAGATTATCTTTGGATTCCGTTTGAATTGTGCCACGAATTACACATATGATGTTTGTCAATTTAAAAGATAATCTTGCAGTAAAAAAAAAAAAAAAAGTGTTGTAAAACGGTGAAACCGTGTTTCCGCTAAATGAACTACATCTCCCGTCTCGCACCACACAGCAAGACGGCCGTCACGTTGGCACATTTCACTTCTTTCTTTCAGAATGAGGCGAAAAGTATTAAAAGAGGTGAAAATCACTCCAAGTCTGGGCATGTTGAGAGCTGTACATACACAAAAGGGGAGTTAGTCGGTTCGTAAGAGCCAGCATGCGGGACCGGGATTCTGGGATTTGTAGTCTTTCTAGTTGCATATTTTTCATAGTCTTATATTTCAACAGTTTTACGACAAACTGTGACTTTTTTGACATGGAAATTATTATTTAAGATTGACAAACATCATATGTGTAATTCGTGGCACAATTCAAACGGGATTGAAAGATAATCTTTCTCTCCCCATTGACTTCAATACATAATTTTTCCGAAATAAGGTCCCATGGGTCGGAAGTAGATGGACGGGACTTCGCCTCTCTATACGCATTTAGCGCTGTCCGGAGCTGACAGTTCCATGGAGTCTGCCTGCAGGCGCTAATCTCAGGACACTTCCACTCTCAGTACATTGCCACTTTCCGAACAGCTGTTAGAACTGTTAGCGCCGGAGCCTCACAGCGGGGAAACAGACTTTTAAAGATGAAAAGAACATCTACACATGCTTATTGTAGTTGTAAGTGCACTGCCTTGCTGCCTGTAGCACCATCCCTGATGGAGCATATGTGGGCTGGACCTGTATTTTACAGGAAAGGAGTGAGCAGAGGGTCGAGTTGTCCATTCTTGTTCTGTTTTCTGTGACTATCTTCTTCACCATGCTGAACACCCTCTCAGTGTGCACTACTAAAGAGACGCGCTACCATGGAAACCAAACAATGGTGTAGCTGTATTAAAGTCCGAGTGGAAACAGTCGTAAGTAAATCAGATTTTGTCAGAAATCGGGAGAAATATGACCCCGGGAGGAAACCGGGAGAGGGCAAGTATGCCTACGACACTGGTTATCAACTCTGTAAATCAACCCAGGGTTTCTCTGTCCGGCCGAGAGCGCGTTCACGTGAAAGGGACGGGCACAAACAGGGACAAGTGTACTGACAGCGCAGCGCAGAGGTGGGGACTCGAGTCACATGACTTGACTCGAGTGGGACTCGAGTTGCATATTTTTGGACTTGAGACTTGCTTGACTAACATTGATAAAAAACTTGACTTGACTTTGACTTGGTATTCATGACTTGAGACTTGACTTAAGCTTGAGACAGATGACTTGAAAGGACTTGACTTTTTAAAATGAAATATTTGCGTTTGTTTTTGTATTGAGATATTACGTTTAGTTTTTTCGAAAAACGCGATTGGGTGATTATGCGCGCAAACCTGGCAACCCACTAGATGGCAAGAGTGCCAGTTAACATGGCAGCGGCTAGCGTTACTCCAAAAATAGTGAAGTTTGGATTCAAGGATTATGTTGTCGATGACGCTAATAAGAAGACAACAGTGGTATGCAGGGTCTGCAGTATAAAGATCTGGGGTTGCGTACTGTAACCCAGTTTCTATGAGTATAGGCGCAGCCCTCTAAGGCTATCGCTATTGGGTAATCCCACTGCACGTGTGCAGCACTGACAGACTTAATCCAAGCCCACCTATGACGTGGGCCCCACCTACGGACTCACTTCCGTATAAATAGGAAGTAGTCCCTACAATCTACTCCCACACAAACAGCTTTTCTTCAGCTATTCGCGGAGCCAGTGGGGCCCGAACCTTAGAGGACTGCGCCTATACTCATAGAAGCTGGGTTACAGTACGTAACCCCAGTTCTATATCGTATAAGGCTTCGCCCTCTAAGGCTATCGCTATTGGGTTAAGGGCGAAGCAGGATGTAGTCTACGCCCCACTGGTCCGTCCGTTACCAGAAGCACAAAAACATACCTACTCAGTTAATAACCCATGTCCATTTCGCCATGCGTAATGGAGCATCACATTCCCAGGGAATATAGCATTAAATGAATATTCTCCATACGGGAAAGAAGGTAGGCTCAATAGGCTACCTGTCGTTATAAAAAGTAGAGACCAAAGTCCCACTTGTTAAAACGATCAAAGAGGGGGGAAAGGGCAGCTCTCTAAGTGCCGACAGGCAGGAGAGAGGGCACGCAGTTGAGTCCCTGACATTACTCACTCTGACAGGACACTCAATGTGTCAGAGAGGAATGGGAGACATCCCTCAAATACAAACAAATACAAGAACAGGAGGAAGACCAATATGCAGCAGTGCAAATGTCTTCCACTGTCATTCCTCCGTGCAACGCCGTAGAGGAGGAAAATCCTCTGGTGCCGTGCGCTCTGATGTTCTCCGGGGGATCCAACCCAGAGGAGACATACGCCTGTGACACCGCCTCACACAGCCAGTGTGACAGGCGTTGTGCAGACAGAGGCTGCCCTAATGAGCGCTCTCTGTAATGCACAAACTGGGAGCTGCGTAAAGCAGCCGTGCGTGCAATATAGCATGACAGCGCGCGCACGGGACAGAGGAGATGAGATGTGGCTTCTTCCTCTGATGTGTGAGGAGGGGGAAAGAAGCCATCCAAAGTTATCACTCTCGATCTAAAAGAGCTTGTGATCACCTTTGGCATAAAAGCTGGGTTAGAGCGCAACACAGCTGAGCTGCCATCTCCTTGGATCTGGAGACATGACGGAGCCACAGAGAGAGCAGACAAATCACTCACCCCTTTAGCTGATGTCAGAGCCAAGAGCAGAGCTACTTTGGCTGACAAAAACTTCAGGGGAACCTGATCTAAAGGTTCAAATGGAGCTTTACTCAGTGCGCGCAGCACTACAGCCAAATCCCATTGAGGCACCAAAGCGCGTGACCCAGGTCTGAGTCTCTGTGCTCCCCGTATAAACCGTTTTATCAGAGGGTGACTAAACACCGTGCTGACACCAAAACCTACGTGGCAAGACGAAATGGCAGCAGCATATGTTTTGACCGTGCTATAAGCCAATTTCTGTCCAGCAAACAGATGGAGGAACAACAGCACGAGACAGGGTCTAGGCTTTTCCCTACACACCAAACGGAACATTGTCAATTTGGCTGTGTAGGATGTGTGTTCAGCAGCTGCGCTGATCGTACACCTCCCTGGAGATTTATGTAGGCCGCCGCTGCTTTGTTGACTGTTCGAATCAACACCTATTGATTGTACAGCAACGGGGCGAAGTGCTGGATTACTTTCCATACGGAGAGTAATTTGTTTATATGGAGAGACATGTGAGCCGGCCACTGTCCCCCCACTGCCTGCGACATGCACGTTCCTCAGCCTGCGAGAGATGCGTCTGTGAACACTGCGGTGTGTGACGTCACTCTGCTCAGGGGCACCCCCACTAACGTGGAGATGTTTCCAGTAGGTTAAATCCAAACCCACGGAAGGAGGAATGTACACCATGATTCTCCTCTGACGCACAGGGTCGATACGCAGGCGAATAAACCACCTCTGGAAGTCTCCTCACTGTGAAGGAGACCCAGGGGGATCACCACAGAGATGGGGACTCGAGTCTGTGACTCGGACTCGAGTCGCACTTAAGTCCCACACACAGAGACTTCAGACTTGACTTGGACTCCTGCTCAAAAGACTTCGGACTCGACTTGGACTCGTGTTTTGGGACTCGTGAACAATCATTGTGTTTTCTATGTTTGGCGTATTAACATTGAGGAAACTCTGAAACGTCTGACGGGCGTCCTTCCTTTGTTTCATGGTAACCATGGTAACCTCATTACGCAGGTGCGCGCCTCTCGCACTACCTCATGGTAACACCATGGCGACCGGCGGCACACCTGCAGCTGTACCGCTTGTAATTAGCTCGAACAAAACGCCGGTGGCACCAACAAAAGGAGCGCACACTGCAAAGTCTGCAATATTAAAATCAAGGATGCTGGTGCAACAACGTCAAATTTCATCAGGCACTTGAAAACTCACCCGGAGAGGTCAGTCACATTAACGCATATGGACGGTTAGCAAACATGTTTAGCTCAGCATCAGCTATGTAATGTTAACCTAGCTTGCTACTAGCTTTGTAACTGAATATTTGAAAAGATGAGTGAATTTGTCACACTTGTTTGCGTTGAGTGGCGTTGACATCCAACTCTTGACATGACATAAAAAAGGTCGGTAACGTTAATCATTACGTTCCGCTGCCACCATCTACTGGCTAACGTTAAACGTAGAAAAATACATAATACATCTGTCGGTTTATAGGCAGGTTACAGGTTTATTGTTGACCACGTAACGTTAATGTTACAGGTTTATCAGGTTACCATTACACTGGGTTTGAGTGAGAGGATAGAGGAATATGTTTATTTATAGTAGACTTAAAAGATGTCATTAGAGACCCAGTGTAATTAAACAATACGGTTGCAGAGGTCAAATTTCTGATTCTGAAGTGTTTTGCTTATAAGTTGTTTGCATTTAGCTAAAGTGTGATGTTTTTCCTCATATTGCATTGCAATAGCCTGTTTAAAGTGATCATATAACAAACAACTAATCAGTACTGATACTGTATGCTAATAGATATAGGAGTGATAATAATACAGTAAATGCTTTGAATTTCTTAGATATAGCTGTGCAGTATTCTTAACAGACTGGATAGCAGCAGACAATAGAAGGCTTATTACAACCAGAAGAGACATGAGACTTTTATTTTTAGAGACTTGAGACTTGACTTGGACTCGTGACCAAAGACTTGAGACTTGATCGAGTCTCACCCCACAAAGACTTGAGACTTGACTTGGACTCGTGACCAAAGACTTGAGACTTGACTTGGACTTGCAAAAAAAGACTTGTGAACATCTCTGGATCACCACGTGACCAGCTGATATCATGCCTAACAGCTGCATCTCGGAGAGGGCTGTCACCACCCCGCGGGGTGTGACGAGCCATAGCTGTCCGAGCTGCCTAAAACCTAATAGGTTTTAAAGACAGCCGGTTTATGCAGCAAGCCATGCTGCCTATAACCAACAGGTTAGGGGCAGCCGGTTTACCCGGTGGGCCTTGCTGCTTATTATTATCCATCTGTCCATCGAACACAAGCGTCGCCCCTCTGAGTAATACTCTGAGAGCGCACAACATGTTTTGGATGTGCTGTGGTTGTCATGGTGACGAGCCACGTCAGAGCCCTCGCCGCCGTTGCCCGTGAAGCAACCCAAGAGGGGCCCGGTCCGAAAAGGCTGCGAGGGGGCCTCCACACGCTGCATCTCACACCGGCTCTCATCCTGTCTCTGTTTAGGAGAAGACTCGTAAACTGGACATTGAGGCGCGTTCACGCTCAAACCTGCTGAGGAATGAGCGGAGGTGTGTGCAGTGCTATTCATACAGTGCGTAATAACAGCCCTGGGCTCATTACAACTGTGTGTAGTTAGGCACATCTGAGACAGAGGAAAAACCGTGCTGCCTGCTAACCAACAGGTTAACAGCTGCACTGGAGGAGAGCTGTCACTTTCTCCATTCTCTGCTGTGAGAGTCGCGCTCTCATGCGGGCTGAGTTCAATTCCACTCCCAGTTAAATGTCTGGGAGGGAAGAGGACAGCTCTTCTTCCAGTTTGATAATGAAACCCAGGTTTGACAGATGAGATACGAGCTGTATCGTCTGAAAAACCGCTTCCTCCCTGGAGCGAGCCAGCCACAGCCGGTCGTCCAGGTAAAATAACACTCTCATCCCCATTCTGAGTAGCTGCTCCAACCGTCTCCACCCACTTTAAAAAAAAAGTGCGTGGAGCCAGGAATGAGAAACGCAGGAATTTGCTGTGTTTCGGGATGATGGTTACGTGGAGGTAAGCATCCTTCAGGACTATGGATGTGAACCTCCCTGGTGAACACTCTCCAGCACCTGTTTGATCGTCAGCATGGGAAAAGGCCATTCCCTTGTTGGACACTGACAGATCGAGGATGGGTCTCATTCCCCCCGCCCTGTCTCCTTCGGGACCAGAAAATAGCGGGAGTAAAATACCCCGATTTTCTTCCCCTTGAGGAACCCTGGGAAAAGGCTTTCTTTAACCAGAGTTCCTGCCGCTCTGCACGGAGCGCGAGACACTGTTCCTGGGATGACAGGACTCCCTGTATCCCGTAGAACTGCGGGGGGGAGAGGCGAACTGCAGAGACTACCCTCTGCCCATCCGCCTGCTCATCCATCTGTCCATCAGACACACGCGCCGCCACCCTGAGTACCATACAGTACTCTGATAGCGCCGGGTGTACATTCTCTGGACGTGCTGTGGTTGGTGACAAACCACACCAGAGCCCTCCACACTCCACCGGCCGAACCTAGGCTCGGCTGCCGGGCTGACACCAGGACCCCGCCCTGTCTCCCCCGTCCGGAGGAGAGGGAGGATTGGGCCGTGGGAACCACATGGTGATCCGTGAATGGAGGGGAAGGAGTCGCCTGACTGCTGCCCGCCACTCGGATCCAATAAACAAAGGGCTTGGTCCACAGAGTAAGACTCCTGGACTAGCCAATCATCCTCGGCCGCAGCAGCGAGAGCGTCCGCTCTCCACTGTCTGTGGGCCAGAGGGAGACGGACACAATGAGTGCACGACACCTGGGCAGTGAGAGCCGCGTTTGCGTGCTCCAATCCTGAGAGGGCGAAGCCTTATGCGATATAGAACTGGGACAGGACCACCACAACATCCAACTTCATTCGTCACTACAAAAGAAAACACAGAGAAAGGTAGGCTACGTGCATGTGTTGTGTTAGCTAAGTAAGTAAGTAAAACTTTATTTATATAGCACCCTTCTCAACACGGATGTACAAAGTGCTTTACAGTACAGTATGCAGGACACAATTCAAAGTAAAACTATAAAATGTAGAATAAAAGGCATAAGACAGCAGCAGATAAAACATACGATAAAACACCAATAAAAGACAGCTACTAACTCACCTCCTCCAAAGGCCTGTCGGAAGAGGTGGGTCTTTAGCTGCCCCTTAAAAATCTCTATTGAGGCCGATGTTTTTATTATCTGGGGGAGTTTGTTCCAAAGCCTTGGGGCCACCACCTCAAAGGCACGGTCCCCCTTGGTCTTTAGCCTGGTTCGGGGCACCCTTAAGAGGCCTTGCTCAGAGGACCTCAGGGTCCGGGTTGTGCTGTGAGGGTGGATCAGGTCGTTGATGTAGGCTGGGGCTTGGCCATGGACAGCTCTATATGTGAAAACCAATACCTTAAATTGGGTTCTGAGATGGACAGGGAGCCAGTGCAGGGCATAAAGGATCGGAGTGATGTGGCATGTTTTTTTGGACCGAGTGAGTAATCTGGCTGCAGCATTTTGGACCTGTTGTAACCGGTTTAGTGATGTTTTGTTGAGGCAGGAGAACAGAGCATTACAATAATCAAGCCTGGATGAGATAAAGGCATGGATAGCCATCTCCATTTCTGCGTTGGATAGAACCCCCCTGAGCTTGGCAATGTTTCTGAGATGGAAAAAACAGGTACGGGTCAGAAGTTTTATGTGTTTGTCTAGTAGCATAGACTGATCGAAAGTTACACCAAGGTTTTTAATATTTGCCCTTATGTTACCACTGAATGAACCCAGGAGGCTTGCTACCTTAGAGGCGATGTTATCAGCTGCTAAGATCAAGACTTCCGTTTTTGATGCATTAAGCTGTAGGAAGTTGCTTGACATCCACTCCTTAATTGCAGACAGACATGTGATGAGGGTGGTTACTTTTTCCATTTTGACAGGTTTGAAGGAGAAGTATAACTGGATATCATCTGCGTAGCAGTGATACGAGACACCCTCAAATTGGCTGATTAAGCGGCCCAATGGGAGCATGTACAGGGCAAAGAGAAGGGGGGCTAAAACAGAACCCTGGGGCAGGCCGCAGGATAGGGGAGTGCTATGTGATGAGAACGGACCCACCTCCACGGAGAAACTTCTCCCACTGAGGTACGAGGCAAACCACTGGAGGGCAGACCCTGAGATGCCTACCCACTCCCTGAGTCTATCCAGCATGATCGCGTGGTCCACTGTGTCAAACGCTGCACTCAGGTCCAACAACACCAGAACCACGCAATCGCCTGCATCCGGTTTTTTGAGAAGGGGCTGAACAACCGCCTGCTTAAAAAATGATGGGACGGAGCCAGAGACAATGGAGATGTTTATAATGTGGAGCAGGGGTGGAGCGACACATGAAAAAACTTCTTTTAGCATGGACGTTGGTAAAGCATCCAGAGGGCTTGAGGAAGATTTCATAGTGCTCACTACAGTGGTCAGGTCGGCTATGGTGATGCAGGAGAAATTACTCAGCGTGGCCTGCCTAACTGGACAGATAGGGAGGGGGGAGTGGGAGGGGGTGATGCTCGACCTCACATCAGCTACTTTGTTTATAAAAAAGGTGAGAAAACGGTCGCAGTCGTCGTTTGAATAAATAGGAACTGAGGGGGTGGACGGGTTTACAATGGTATTTATGGTTTTAGATAGTATTCTGGGGTTGTGCTTACTAGAGGAGATGAGATTAGAAAAATAGGTTGCCCAGGCATTTTTGACCAAATTGTTGTAATCACAGTAAAGGTCCTTCAGATGGAGGCGGTGTACCTGGAGATTTGTGGTTTTCCACAGCCGCTCAACTTTGCGACAAAGCCGTTTCAGTAAACGGGTGTCCTCTGTTAACCAGGGGGATGTGTTTACAGCTGGGGAGCTGCGTGTCACCATGGGAGCGACGTCATCTAAAATGGTGGAGCAGTGTGTATTGAAAACGTTGACTAGACAATCAACATCATCAACATGGGACCCCAAAACATTGTTGACAAAAGCTGTTTCAAATTTCTCAACCGCAGCGCTACATAAAATATGCAAGGTTTTTACTCGCTTCCCCTGAACATAAGCGTTATCTAACGACATGACAAATAGTACGGCTTTATGGTCGGAAACAGATAGCTCTTCACAACAAACATTGCTGATATTTATACCAATTGTGAACACGAGATTCTATGTGTTACCCTTGTTATGCGTTGGGCCAGACACATGTTGACAGAAATTAAAAGATTCGGTGACTTTAAGGAAATCACTGGCAAATTTGTCTGAGCAGTCATTTACATGAATGTTAAAATCCCCGCACAGAAGAACTCTTTCATAGCGGATGATGGAGGTTAGTAAGTCACCAAGATCGGATAAAAAAGAGCCATTCTTGTCTGGAGGGCGGTAGATTAAAATACAATAAAACGGGTTTGAGTGACCCACTTTTGTTATTAGCACTTCAAATGTTGGGAAGGATCCAGTGCTCACCATGTTGGTGGAGAAGCAGTCTCTGTAGAATGCGGCAAGTCCTCCTCCTCGGCCGGTGTGCCTAGGAGCACAGGAGTAGCTGTAGCCCGGAGGACAACGTTTGTTCAAGGAGGAAAACTCCCTGGCTTTCTGCCAGGACTCCGAAACAAGCATAAAATCCAGCTCTCTTGAGACGACAAAGTCATTTAATACAAAGGATTTGTTTTTAATGGATCTGGCGTTCAACAAACAAAAGGATACAGAGTCAGATCCGGCTCTTCCTATCTTCGAGGCCCGAGGCAGTGGGCGCAGGCAGCCGGACACAGGAGCCACGCCGAAACGAGCCGATTGTCGATTTCCAGAGCCCCCCGGCCCTCGATGCGGACACCCAGGCACTGAAGCCACGCTGGTGAGTTTTGTGAATTGTCGTTTGGCAGGAGCAAACGCAGGTAGGTGGGATGTTGATGCCGGGAGAATAGGACGGAGGCATGACGGCCTCACCCTGGGGCCAGCTGACATGTAGATGGTACACAGTATAGACGAGGAGCGGCCTTCTGTCAGCTTGCGGAACTTTACCGCCGCTCCGGCTCGCCTTCCCCTCCGTCTTGCTCTCCAGGTTCGGGGGCAGCAACAGGTTGTAGACCAGATTACCTCTGGTACTTGGGGGCGCAGGGTATGGTGACAACTCCACTGTGCCGATCGACCCGACAGTGATTGTGCCACCGAAACACCTATACCCAGCAGAGTTTGGCGATCGTAGGAAACTACCGATTTGACATTTCGTACGCACAACGATAAAAACAGATAAGCGACAAACAGGAGCGGTAGCGAGTGAAGACGACTAGCAGACAACATAGGCGCGGCCATCTTGCTCTGGCGCTGACAGAGCTAGAAAGCTAACGTTAAGTTTAAGCTACGTTAGACTTGGTTTCAAATCGAGTAAGCATTGCAAAGAGAAGACAAAACGGTAAATGAACACTAGAACCGCCAAGGGATTCATTTGGACTGACCCTGATACTGACGGGCTGTCGAGAGAGAGAGAGAGAGAGAGAGAGAGAGAGAGAGAGAGAGAGAGAGAGAGAGGAAAAGAGATGCCTCGTTTATTGCCCCTGTGTTATTATCAGAAGTTACTGTAAACTTTTGAATAATGTAGTTCATCTACTTTTAGTAGTTTGTTTAAATGTTTTAATGATGTTGTTTTTGTTTGTAGAAGTGCATCATTCTTTGATTTATTGTAAAATGAATCTGAACTTTTTGATCTGTTATCATGATAAACTGAGCAATTTCTAAATTAACCCAATTAAGTGAGTTTTAAATTGTCCTACTTAGTTTATAAGGACATTATGAAGAGGAACAAATTAAAGGATTTGAAAATTATATCTATGTAGGTGCTGACGCTGTTGGCGGTTCTAGTGTTAACAGAAATTTAAATTAAATATGTGTAATGGCAAATGCCATATATGATGTTCTTACCTGGAATTCTGCCATTTTGAACAGACTTTTTGAATGAGTCCTAGCTATATTGTCTGCAGTTCTAGGGTTAATATGAATCTAATATGATTGTCATCGGTCTAAATTAGATTTCAAATGATTAACTGTGTATGTAATGAAGATCATAGTGTGGGTTGAATCCATTTTCATAACCACTGTCTTTTAACTGATTTAAATGTGGAAATTGGGCTTATACATCAGAAGTTCGTATGACTTGACTTGACTTGCTCGACCTGAGCAATGACTTGACTTGACTTGCTTGACTCTCACCACAGTGACTTGGGACTTGCTTGATACTTGTAGGTCAAGACTTGAGACTTACTCATGACTTGCACATGTAGGACTTACTCCCACCTCTGGCGCAGCGTCATACTTCATGAATGAAAAGTAAACTATGTTAGACAAATATGAAGAAGTTAAACTTTGAATATCCACGACTTAAACACTTAATCCAGGATAAAGCAACATAGCTGCACCTGCAAGGTGAATACAGAACAGCTGGTACAAAAAACCGACAGAGTGTTTGAATGCGTACATTAACAGGTTTATGATATCACTTCCCCATCTAAGACACGAGTGGATCTGACTTTAATTACATTTGACGTCAACATAATGTTTAAAATAACACTTCGGCATACAATATGTGACTATAAGTGTTGCACGGCCAGATACGGCTCGAGAAGCTGACTCAGGCCCCAGCCACACGAGGACGATAACGGTCGTATCCGCTACAGTTCTCTATCATATAGACTAGGGGTGTAACGGTATCCGTATTCGTCCCGTACCGTCACGGTTCGGATGTCACGGTTCGGATGTCACGGTTCGGATGTCACGGTTCGG
>CALSBZ010041084.1:145947-173966 GCA_943591055.1 Gobionotothen gibberifrons
CTCTGACTCCTCCCCCTTTGTCCATCAGCTCTGGAAATCATCCGCTGTGACTCTTGAAAACAGGCATCTGTCCAGTTTCATCTGCAGCCCCCATCTTGCCATGTGCTTGTACTGCTTTGCATTTCATGTCCCCCTTTTCAGTCTCTTTTCTGCTTTCATGGAGGGCGGATTCTGCTCTCACGTCTCACACTTTGCTCTTGAGAGTATCTCTCTGTATGTCAGCATAAAGTTTGGTTTTGGATGTCTCAGTTGGAGATAGTTCTGGCTGCCGTCCTGGATGCAGTCTTGTTGTTGTTGTTTCAGCTCTGTGTTTGTTCGCTGGAGAAGGAGGAGTCTCCTGTTGGGTTAGGTTTTGTCTGCTTGGAGGGTCTGGGATCGTAGCCTTCCTGACTCAGAGGGGGAGTCCAGGTCCCGGGACGCATTGCTTATAGGAAGTCTAGCACACTGAGGTAAAATAAATCCAACCCTTTCCACTCTGTCTTTTCTAATCATATTATCTGTCTCAGTTGTTAAATGCCATCTTATCACTATTAATTTCTACTAATGATATTACACAAACTCCTTCCAAGAATTACCTCAACCATTGCTACATATTTACCCAACATAACTCTTTCAGGAAAACATTTTCTCCTATAAATTGGAATACCTACATGTTTCAAGCATCAAATATTCCACACACTACGAAAGAACCCCTCCATAACTTTCTCCAATATCTCAAATCCCACTGTTACTTAGAACAATAGTAAACTTGCAGAGGACACTAATCAGAACACAGCGATGTAAATTGACTCAAGTGTAGGCTTATGTCTACTTTCCATTCTACTTTTTACCTTTGGTGAACATTTATTTATTTTATCTAAATTTCTTATCCCTGTTATGCAAACAGTTTGAGTGTAAAAATGTGTCTCTCAATGTATTTACACCCTGCGGATTCTTGAGTTTACTCATCTCCTGGTGTTGTCGTTCCTAAAAATGTTAGCAAACACCAAACTCCAACTACAACATTTATAGATAAATTGATCTAACCAAATGAACTATTTTCAAATTCACAACGTGACAAAAGAACAATGATTTCTCTTTCACAAGATGGTGGTCTAACAGAATGACTCTTGACCTCATGGGGTCAAATAAATTGGATGCTGATCTAACTTAACATGTGGCCTGAACAAAAGGACCTCTTAATATTAACACAACGGACTCTCAGAGATGAGACCTAGCCATGAGGTGGCTGACTTTAAAATGAACTGTGACAAAGAAACCACATGCGTGTGGATACATTATAGTTTAGAAATATAACTCAAAACAACACCACATTAAAATAATTATAATTCAAATAACAACTTATTCTACTCTCAATGTTCATGTACACCATCACTGTGTATTCAATCAGTAGTTACCGGTTGTATCTTTATTCAAACTATATCACCCTCTTGTATATTATATATCTTGTATTGTATACAACTGGCTAGCTACCCATCTTAGCAGTACTCATCAACCTCATGTGAATGGGGGAAGGGGAGGGGTTCACTCAACATGTGCAGATTGGACGACACCGCTTGGAGACTTGAGTTCAATAAAAATTAAACCATAAGACTTGTAGTCTGGCTTCAATAAAAATGTAACCGGACAAGGCCAGTTCATAACACTTAGAGCTGAATCTAAATTCCCCAACATCTCATCTCCTATCATTTAATCATAGTTCCTTGTCCCCCCTTTTTTTTTACATATGTCACATATGAAATAATAACTCAGGAGTCTATTCCTCATCTATCTCTTTTCTCACTTCCCCATCTCTTCCTTCCCTGACTTTCTCATCTCTTCCTTTTCTCTGACTTTCTCATCTCTTCCTTTTCTGACTTTCCTTCCATATTGACTCTGCTTTTATTTTTCCGACTAGTTTAATATGTGTTTACTTGTATCTATTAATATACTGGACAATTGCCGTTGTTACACTTAACGTACTTATTCTATTTATTTAAATGCCCTGTCCTCTTTTGAGACAAGCAAACAGTTGGTGTAAATTCAAAGTTTGAAACTGGAACAATACAACAAACTTCCAGCAGATGGAGCCAAATAAAAATGTCTCTGTTCACCAAATGGCTGCCTGCTCAGCAGCCGCACAGTTCTCTATAATTCTCCTCAACTGCTTCACAAAATTGCGAAAAACACACAGTTTTTATTCCCCGTACAGTCTGTCCAGCTTTTATAGTGCGATGTTTATTTCAACAGATGGAGTGACTTCCAAAAACGCTTCAACACCCCTTTGCAGCGATGCGGTTTTCAGCAAGGAGTTGGACCCAAGTCAACAGAATCTCTTTATCGTCACATTTTAGCTTTTCAGATATAACCCCACAGACAAAGGATAATTGAGTCCGCTCGCTTCAAAATGGCTTTTTGAAGTTTGCGTCACTCTCCTTTGGATTGTTACATATAAGTCAACCGAACTCCTATGAGTTCTAATATCGTTATTCAATTTAGTCTTGGATGGAGACTCGATACTCCACTGGACTTCCCCAGCAAATCTGTCACTAATGGAATGAGCACCATAGATCCACAGTAGCTGCTTTACTTTTATTTTATATACCTTTCCTAACACAGTAAAATATGTATTGTATATTCTACCGTAAGTTTAAAACACTGTGAATTCCTTTGACAACCCTACAATTTAGTTTAGCCAATTCCAGACTTCGACAAAAACAGGCGGCTGTTACCTTTTGTGAAACTGCAGGGCCCTGCCTTTGGTTGTCAAAAGTATTCTAGGCGTTTCCCTGGACCTATTCCGGTCCGCTGTGCTTCCTCCTTCCGCTTCTATCAGCCAAAACATCGGGGTCACCACTTTGTTGGAGTGTGAAGAGAATCAGTTGTGTTCTCCTCAAGGTCCGCGCCGTTCCTTCGACAGAAACTCTTTTAATGATAAAGGAAGAATTGAATAGCACACATATCAAGATAATCAATAATCAGTTTTAATAGTAGAATATACAATACAACAATCAGAGGTACCTCTGGCCTTTCTCCCTGAACAGATATCTCACCCTTCTGGTCGGTCAGTAGCAGGAAAAAGAGAAAGAGCCCAACATGTCCAGGCTAGTTATTGACAACTCAGGAGGGGGTTATCCAACCTCCTCCCTAACTTTGGCTATCGATTGGTCCCTTATCATTAGCCCAAATGCATTGATTGGCTCTGCCCAGGGGCTTAAGTATAGTAGTCCCTTGGGTAATAAAACCAGACATCTGTTGGTATTTGGTCACACTTCCCTTAGAAAACAACAAGCAGGAATTTGGCACACACTCTCACCCCTCCTTCCTCTCTCAGGTTTCACAGTTTTTAACACACATTTTCACACTTGATATATAGTATAGTAGTCGTTTAGTATATTGTTGACTAAATATTAACTTCATTCATGCAGATTACTTTAGGTTAGAGGTTGAAAAACTCAGCTGACATCTTGTTTAGGGCACAGGGAGGAGAACAAAGACTCTCCAAGTCGCCATTTGATGGAATGCTAATTGAGGTATTCTTCTTAGGGCAGATCACATAACATCACCAGGTGGGGGTCACTTTTTGTCATGGTTGGAGCTAGAAAATAGGGCATTTTGCTAAAACAGGTTATTTATACCGATGGAAGTTTGATATTAGTAATAGCAGTGTTGTATTTTCTGGCTCAAATCTGAGTTTGGAGTGATTTCTACTGGTGGATGTGTATTGGCTGTGTTTGAGGTGTGCTCTGCTGGCGAGTGTGTTTTGGCTATTTTTTTGCAGTGTTCTTGTTTGCAGATGTGTTTTGGCATGTTTGTGCTGTATTGTTAAACCATATTGAAATTCTTTTCCCATTTAGATGAAGTGTCTCTTATATTACGATTTTAGGTTTTAAGCCCTATAACGTAAATGATTTGAGGTCAACTAAACAGTTGAAGGTCTGTTTAGACGAGGAGACATAGAGTTATAAGTAGGGGAACAGAGTAATCAGTAATAATATCAAAAAAAAAATATTCTGAAGTCTAATCTTAAGTGTTATTACAAGAACACATGCGGTTTCTATTTTTAAGATAAGAGAGACCTTGCATAATAGTCTTTCAGGCTGGACTCTAGAATATTCGAACACAGATGTATTGAAGCTAACACAAGTTAAACATTTGCATAATTACATGCACTTCAGGATACGCATTAAATACCAGATTTGGATTTGCACAATATTTCTTTTTAATAGTCCAAAAATCCAAACATTGTGCAAATGTAATTAAAAAAAAAAAAAAGAATCTGAAGAGATAGGATATTTTTATAAGAAATACAAAGGTACTAGTCTGAGGGTTAGTGCTGCATCTTTGGAAACTTAGTAATTGTATCCTAGTACTCAAGAACCATGTCACCAAAAGACACCAAGTTGAAGCCAGACGTAAAGCCAGGCTCAACTGCTGACATCAAGGAAAGGGTAAAAACCAGTTTAGATGCTACAACGGTTCCAAAACGTAGACAGGAAACATGGAACCACATAGAGAAACTGTTGGAACAGTGGCAAACGGAGGGATTGATTCCAGTAGATGATCAGCTGGGACCAACAGAAGCCCATGTAATAGCAGTGTTTGACTATGAACATGAAGAACACCTACAACAGCGAAGTGCATGGGTGAAAGCGGACCAAAGGAAATCAAGAGTTATAGGTCTGTTACATCATCTAAAATATGTCAGTATTGGGCCGGCAGGCAGCATACATGTGGTCCAAGAAGCAGACCTACCAAGGAGAGAAGACATGGCAGGAATAACAGAAGCCGCTCCAGCTATCCGAGCTCCAAGGCATTATCCAAGCCTGACCGAAGACTCTCCTCCCGACATACCAGATGAAAGGGGATGGGAGGGGAAGTTCTCAGAGATGGCCATAGAACCAGAGAAGGCAGGTCAAACACCTCCAACAATTCAAGCTCAGGAAGTGCCAGAGATTCAGGTGCACAAGCAACGAAGAGGGGTAGGAGGTTTCCGAGGAAGACAAAGTGGCAGAGGAAGAGGACGTTTCCAAGGGGGTAATCGATCAACAGGAGAAGGTCTCCAAGGTGAAGGATGCTCCATATGTGGTCAGATCTCACATTGGGCCAGATATTGTCCGCAACACAGGATACTGAAAGTACCAGAATATCTTCCCACACAATTTCTGCAACAGCAAACACCTGCATGTCCTCCTACCCGAGTACAGCTGCCAGCACAGGTTTCCACTCCCATGAAAAAGAGACAGTGGAAAGAAGAGAAACGATTAAGACGAAGAACAGATGGAGGCTGCTACAGATGTGGTGAGCTGACACATTGGTCCAGAGAATGTCCGCAGAACATTGTACCAAACAACGGCCCTCCATGCAGTTGCCAACAAAGAGGAGGTTTCCATGACTACGGCAGAGGCAGGGGTTCCCATGGATGTCAGAGAGGAACAGGATTTCCAAACATGGACCAAATACCCCAGACAGCCTGCCATCTTCTCCAATGAGGAAGCTCAGAGGGCCAGACCACCAGGTGATGCATCTTCAGACCAGAGAGGTATCTTGACATCCAGCTACATTAAGCCACATCTGACACCACAGGAGGGAGAGGTAGAATGTTATTAGAACATTTTTTATTAGAGTAGCATATAGCATTTAAGATTAAAACATGCATAGATTAGTAAAGATTAAAATATAATAGAACATTAAGCAGACTATTTTTGTAATTATGAGAAGGATAGAGATTACGAGTGATGTTGTTCCCCCACACAGAAAACTATTGAGTCCACACAGCTAGTGAGGTCAAGACGATGGATTTCCACCCAAAATATGAAGACGGAAGATCCTTACCAAGTCCTCCTGTTTACACCGACTGCAGTACAAGGGACGGCGATACACCTGACGAGAAGCTGTTGAGACCTGAAAACAGAAACTCGATTCTGCTGTGGTGAAGTCTGGCTACAAAGGGAGGTGTTCCGATAGGGTCGCTTGTCTCAAACCAGTGAAGAAGTCAACAAGAACCCAGCAGAACTAGAGAGTGACTGTTAGAGGGAGAAGAGTGTCGGAGCGGCAGAGACTGGCACAACCAACCAGCCAGTACATAGATAGACCCCGTCAGAAGACCGGGGCTGTGTTTAAAGGGGAACTTCATTTATTATTAGTGGAAGCCTAGTTTTTTAGAAAAATTATGTAATTTATGGAGTCAGATTACATTTTCACAGACACAATTTTATAATAGGTCTGAAGTATCTGTTTTAAGGCATGAGCTGCAAACCAAATAGAATAACACTGGTTGAGAGCTTAGATGAAGGAGTTCTAGGATTTTATAACAGTTTAAAAAATCAGTCTTTATCTATTTATTGTTGAGTGACTTTACTGATTTATAATGTAGTGCGTAAGGCAATATCTCATTTTTTAGTGAGGGGCACAAGCCCTTCATGTTCTCGACATGTCACCTTTTGTGAAAATAGTTCGTATTTTCACTCTAGTTTAGAGAAATATTTTATCATATGTTGGTTCAGCAGTGTCAGACGAGCCTCTAATCCTAGAATTATTGAGATGCATTATCCAAACCAGGGGTATTATTTTTCGCAGAAACAATGATGCATAATACCAAGACAAGCCGTTATTGAAACAGAGTAAACAATTTTTTGTACTAATGGCAGGTTTTTAGTGAATATGTTTTTATACAATACACCATATGATATTTTTGTACGCCTTAAGGGTACACGGAGAAGTTATATTTATTTAATACAACGTTATGTGTTTTACATGTTCTGTACACAATAGACTAATCATATTAATTGAGCATGTTATGCTCAAAGGAGGGAGTGTCATGATTATACAGATATGTTGATTTCAGTGACGTAGTAGTTCATAAATAATAACAAGTGTTTAACAACAACAAGTATGCCGAGGTTTGGGCCTTCTCCAAGGAGGGAGTGATCCAGCTTTGGGTATCAGATAAATTGAAGTGTATGAATATGTCGGGGCTCTGAGTAATATTATCCAAGTCTTGTCTACACAGGTTCAGAGAACTGCAGAGACACCAGACGAGACACCAAAAGACACTCCGTTTCGGCCAGGTGATTGGGTGAGGGTGAAAGTTCACAAAAGACAGTGAGATTGAACCCAGGTGGACGGAACCGTGAGAAGTTGTAACGAACTTCACATGCACTCCGGTTTAAAGGTAAAGATAAAAGGAGCAAATTGACACCACCTCACACATTGTCACCCTTCACTGGCACCTTCCAGAAATTATTGGAAGTTAGGACTGATTTGGCAGAGCTGGAACAAAACAATAAATAGAAATAAGAATAAGATGGAAACAGCTCGATAGATGAATTGTCTTTAGATTTGTATAGATAGTACACTAAAGTGAAAACCTATTTTTTGTTTTACACCTGAAAAATAGTCCAAATTTAGAATAAATTATTTTTGTACTCATAATTTGAATTTTGTAACTGACAACCATGGAGAAAATAGAGATTAAGTCGAGAACAAAGCCAAAGCAATTGTGGGGTCCACGAGGGATAAGAGTCAGAATAGTTTTGTTGATTGTGCTCATTACAGTTGGCACCTTTCTGGTTGGAAGGGGGGTACAATATCATGTAAGACATGGATCCATTAGTTCACTAAGAGAGAATGCCCACATCACTAACAAAACTCCAGCTGTGTTTCAGAGACTTTCACTTATCCCCAGAGCCAAAAGATCCCCTGAGCAACGAGAGAAAGAGTTGGAAACGCTAGTTCCTTCAAGGTTGCCAGGTGAGGAGGTTATAATCAAGATGATTCACCCCCCATATATGCAGTTTTTATATCAAATGATGAGATGGGTTTAAGTGATCGGGATATGTAAGTGATGGGGATTTACAGATTAGGTGAATCACCAAATTCACTGGATCCATGTTTTAGACTGTACCATAACACCCCTGATAAGTTATAAACAACCGATCGGTGACCTGAGCAAAATTATTGAAAATGATTACAATAGAAACAGGCTGCCAACCCACAAGTACAGCTTTGTACGCACAAACTCTATGAATAAGATTCCCCAGCAGATTGTGGCGACATTGCACAGATATGTCCAAAGCAGAAGTTACATAAGTTCTAAATAACAGTGAGATTTAAAATAATAGAGAAAAATGAGAAGACGTTCTTTTATAGTGTGTGAAATATGAGGTGCTCGAAGCATGTAGGTATTTCAGTTTATAGAAGAAAATGGGTTCCTAAAAGAGTATTTGGGGTAAACATGTTACAGTGGCTGAAAGCAGTGTTTTGGGATATGGTAAAATTATTGGGTTTAGAGGGCGTTTAACATAAAAAACAGAGAGTGGAAGGGATTGGATTTATTTTTCCTCAGTGTGTTGGAATTATCTATAGATAATGCCTCCCGAGATCTCTCTCTCTCTCTCTCCCTGCCTGAAAGACTGCTACGACCACTCCAGCAGACAAATGACCTCACCACAAGAGACTCCTCCTCCTCCATCCAGCAGTCAGAGAACTCGAGCTGAATCATCTTCACCTGAGGCATCCAAGGCCAAGACAGCATGCTGAAAAAGGTATAATCTCATCGGTCCCTCAAGACAGGACATGAAGTTGCAAGCTGAGCTACAAGACTTTGCAGAAGACATGAGAGCAGAATACGCCCTCCATCCAACAGCGAAGAGACTCTACAGGCAAAGCAGTTGTGCCACTGAAGAGAGTTGCAGCGGAAGGATTCAAGAAGCAGGAGGAGAAGAAGGGGGCCAGCAGAACGTGAGGGGGTCGTGGTTTGACGACCAGAGGGGGAGAGAAGGAAACCGGGAGTGAGTTTTACACATAAACACATTTATCAAATGAGAGAATAATCCTAAAACACACTGAGGGTGGAACATATTCAATCTTTTCATAATATAAACAAATTATTCTTTTAGAGATTTTTGTTCATGTGTGAATTTGGGGAAGATTTGTTACAATATAGATTTACAGTTTAAAGGAATAGTTTTAGAAACCACTATGGATAATGTTAAAGGTAGAGCTAAGTACCAAGCCAGAGATGGGATTCTAGCCAAGAATATTGTTTTCGCCATTGTAGCATAGTTATTACCAGAGAAGTAACATTTGTTTGTCGTTCAAGATGTAGAGTTTTAAAAAGACAAGTGCTACCACCTTTTAAAGGTCATCCATTAAACTAGATGACCTGACATTTAGAGATGTTATTTAAAGTAGAGACATGTCTGCCATGAGAAAGATTCCTAAATTAAACTGCAAACAAGCCCAATGACTTCTGTTTTTAGGATCCTTGATAACCAAGGGAGTAATTATCACATGCTCGGGCACCCAAAGTTGCACACACTGTTAAAGGGATTTAGTATAGTTCTTTAAGTAGATCAGAACTGAAGAGTAATTAGTATAATGAGTTGGTGATTAGTATGATGAGTAGTGATATTACACTGGTGTTCACACCATTTCAGGGACTTTATCACTGCATTAGCACAGACCACCAAAGGTACTGAAATAGGAACTTTCAAATGATGAAATTCTGCAACTGTTGTAACTGACCAAAATCTTCTCCCAGAAATGACTGTCTGGAAAGCCAGAGTAGATGTTTGGTGATATGGAGGACAAATTGATCACGACGGCCTCTTCTAGAGAACATATTACTTTCATACCTTAAAAGGTATGATAGAAAGGAGGGTACATTTCTCAAGAGATAACAGTTACAAATGCTAGCAGAATAAGACAACCTACCCCCAGAAACAGAGATGGATGTAGATGATGAGATTGTCCAAATCATGTGAAAAGTGAACAAGCCAAAATGCTGAGATAGAGTGAATCCATTTCAAATTACTTTACGCTATTCCAAGATAGTTCATTTATATTCTGTATTCTTGTATACTATTTTAAGATAGTACATTTTGTGTTTTATATTACTTTGCACTATTCAGAAATACTCTGTTCCTGTGACACTTTGAAAAAACAAGTGCTTTAACACTGAGTATGTGGGTATATGTAATATGTGAATGGTTTCTGTCAAAGGAGGGAGAAAGAAATGTTCCAATACCAATCCATGCTGCTATTTTTAAGAATGATATTGAATGATTAATACTAGAAGTTATGCACAAGGAAAAACTTCTATGTTAAAGCACAAAGTATTTTTGTATTTTTATAAAGTTGAAGTTATTGAACCATTCCATTTTTGACTGTATGTTTTTATATGTGTTTTGTACTAAGTTAAGTTCAGATGAAGAACTCATTGATTTCAGTATTTTGTACACACTTTTAATGTGTGTAAGGAGGGACTGTTGGTAATTAAATCAATGTTGTAATGACATAAATTAGCTTAAATGTTGATTTTATTGAAAAACAGAATTATTCACGCAAAATGTAAGTTAAGCTTTTATTTTGAAATGACTTCCGCCAGAACCAGAATACAAGTTTATTTTGAAAATCTATTCCGGAAGTTATCTCTGAAATACTGACGGAAGCTTGAACTCAATGTAAAACCGAACGTAAACAATACCAGCCGTTGTGATAAGATAAAAAGTGATGCAGGCGAGTGTGTAGAACCAAGGCGTGTTTAGTCATGTGTTGAATATACAATGAAAAATCCTCTGTTATGTGCAAAATCGGACATTGAAGACTAAGGCGGCTGGCTCCCTCCCCCACAGAAGAGAGAGTATAAAGGCGGCCGGTGAGCACAGCTAGGGTCTCTTTTTCTTCACCCACTTTGGAGGACAACAGCTGTGTCCTCCCCTCCTCTGAACGATCCTGCTTGTGACATTACCGTGCCTTATATTTATATTAAAGTACCACATTTGAAACTTATAGTCGAGACTCATTGTTCTCCTTATTTTAAAACTTTCTCTCCTGGACGCGAGAAAAACGAACATTTCAACACACTGTGAGTGTTGCACGGCCAGATACGGCTCAGCTGACTCAGATAAGGAAATATATGATACATTATGATGTGATATGATGTGTTAATGATAATGGGACACATTGACGTCTGCACTCACAGTGCCGCGGACTGTACGTACTGTTACTTTGATCCGTTTACTTATGTTGTGGCAGATATTTAAGTAAGCTTTCTTAACGCTAATGTTATAATAGTCAGATTGCTCTGAAGATGGGAGGTGATATTCTATTCATTTTCACGTTCACACAGTCGGTGATTTCCTTTATCCTGTAATATGACTTGATCGCTTTAAACTCTGCACACTGTTGTTATCAGCTGTTCCACCATGGTTGCTACCTCAACCTGTAATAGATGTATCCTTATTAAAACGTGCAGGCTTACGTGAACACTGTTCTACATGACCAATACGGGCAGTTTATACATTAAATAAATCAACAGTAGGTTATCTTGCTAAACGAAAATCCTGCTTCGTAGTATACCCCCCAGGTTAGCCGCTCAGCATAAGTTACCATGGAGATCTAGCCCGCTAAAAAGAGAACCAGCGTCGTAAGACCGGAAAGCCGGAGTTTTCCCAGAAGTTAGCCGGCTAAGCGAAAATCCTGCTTCGTAGTACAGGCCTCTGGCAGACACACAGTAATACACAAATCCACATACACACAGACGAGTATTCTTGTTGATGTTATGATGTTCTTTAAAGGAGAGGTGTCATGGCCATTTCCACTGATCATAATTCCATTGTTGAGGTATACTAAAATAGAAAAATACTGTGCAATTTTCCAAACTCACATTGGTTTTGCATACAGCATCTCTGTAAAGTATGTGTATTCAGCAGTATTCACTTTCTCCACTAAACGGCTCGTTGCCGCTTCCTCACCAACGAGGCGTTTTGGGGAGGTATTTTCTGTGTTAGAGTTTTACTCGCTACAGGGTGTACTTTGAGGGTTTTGACTCTGCAGACCGTTTACATGCAGAAAAACCTTCATAACACACAAGGGGACGGGTAATAACCAGAAAAGCATGACATGTCACCTTTAAAATTGGTCTCGGTTTTGATTTATTTAACAATAAATAATAATAATAATAATAATAATAAATGGAATTTATAAAGCGCCTTTCAAGGGACCCAAGGTTACCCAATGATCATTTCCTCTCAAAAATACCAAAAAGTACATGTTCAGTGTCTATTCTTTATATATTTACTGCAGTTTTTCATGTTTCCCAGCATTCTGATACATTGTTTACAGTTTGAAATGCTGTTAAATAACATTTGGTAATGATTTTTGCGTTAATGTAAGAGCGTTTAAAAATGTCTATTTCCTCCATCTCTCACTTTCTTTTTTCTTGAGGCAAAATAGCGGATGTTTTTATAAATTCAAATATTTGAATTCTATAAATTGCAATAATAGTTGTAATCGACAAATGAACGGTACATGCCACTCTAAGTGGCCGATAGGGTGGACATTTTGACCTTGAGTAAGCATATTAGACAAATTGTGACTCGCTGGCCGGTCTGGTTGTTGAAGACAATTTAGTAGGCAAACGTACAGGTTTTAAAAAAAATCATTTTCTAATCGCTTCCAGAATATTCTATGCCTGTGACATGTTAAGCTTACCCCTCGATTCCACCGAGTCCGTCTGCGACGCGTTACGGCCGCGACGCGGCGTCCGTAAGGATAGCGGTCACTCTAGTCAATGGGTGCTATTCCACCACACACGCCGCGTTACGTCCCAGACACGTCCCAGAAGCGGCTCGGCGCAGGGCTCCTCTAAAATTAGGATGAATCCTATTTTTGTCGCGGCGCAGCCGTAAGGTAATGACGAGCAGGCAGGAAGTGGAACGTTCAGACCATATATAGCATATATACACACACACACAAACTCATTTTGCAGCCCCTATCCCTCCGTAGTCGTTCAAGTAGGAGGAGAAATGCCAGCGTTCTCCTCCGGTTTACAGGCACTGTGTACATTATATATATAGAATAATTATGATGATGAATGCCTTTTTTTTACCACTAAAATACAGCAACATATCTTTGATTCATGTCGTTTATAACTGGGATATTACAATTATTATTAACTTTGTCTGTACAAAGTAGCCTGCCCAGGAAATATGCCCAAATCAACAAAAACTGCGAGCAGACAGGGAAGACGCTCCGCTTCCGTAATGCTTCTGAAACGCGCCCGGTAGGGTATGACGCCGGGAGGAGACCGGACCAAAACCGCGGCGGAGCCGTTACGCAACGCAGACGGACTCGGTGGAATCGAGGGGTTAGGCAGAACAAGTAGGCAAACTCGCCTCACTTTCCCGCCACTGGAGACAGGAAGAGAACAGCGTCTGTGATGTCACAGGAGGGGCGGAGACCCGGACAGGGAAACTGATACAAACTCCTATTATTTTATAAATGAGAAATTATTTTGAACATGACATGATCAATTCACGGAAGATGAGTAAAACTTAACTTATTAAAACTCATTATATGAAAACAAAACAATTTTTTAAATGATTTTACTACTTTTGCTTGCATTGAAATTGAATTGTTGCATTGGACATAGCAAAATAGACGAAAAACTGAAATACATCTAGAAAATGTGTCTTAATAGCCGTGTTATGCATTAAATAAATTATATTATATTATTATACTTAGACTAACATGACAACCCCCGATTTCTAATGTCAATTGAACATAGAGAATTGGTGATTAGAGATTAACCGTAGCTTCACATTAGCAAATGGTGGGATTGTGTATAAAATAGCCTCAAAAACATTTCTGCTATCAGATGTGAATATTAGTTGTTCAGAATCACAAACTTGATGTACTTCACCTCAAAAGTATAATTGTAATACATTGTAGGCCTACAGTATGTGTGTGTTGCAATACAGTGAAGAGGTTGTTTACTCGTGTCTCTTCCTGTTGAATCCGGTGTGATGTTCCACACACAGATCTCACATCTGGTTTAACCCCTGCCAGCTTTGATCTTTTTAACATTTGTTTCCAGTCCACTAGTCTGAAAGCAAAAGCCGTTTGATTTTGACATGTGTTGGTATATGTACTGTAATTTGAAACTTTTCCACGCCATTAAACCGGATTCTTCCAAGTTTATAAGCCCACCATCATGCCTCAGAGTTTCCAAATAAAAGGTCCGCAGCTGTGCGCCCTCAGTGCGTCACTGCTCGGTGCTCTGTGGACCGGCACACAGACAGGAGAGATGTCCGGGATCAGGCTGCTGCTGCTGGTCTCTCTGTCCCTGAGCCTGTGGGTCCGGAGCGGGGCTGAGATCCTGCCGGGAGCCCTGCAGCGTGGCCCTGCCAGCCTGAACGACATGTTCCGGGAGGTGGAGGAGCTGATGGAGGACACGCAGCACATCCTGGAGGAGGCTGTGGATCAGGTCTGCGGCATGTTTTATACATTCATACAAAGGCAGAGTTCTTATAACTTGCTATGTTTTTATACAGTACATATTTATAATGAATAGCAGTGGAGATGATCTGTGTCGGGGACATCTCGTGGTGCTCCTCTTAATGTTAATTAGACCAGCAGACATTACACATAGTTTCCATGCATGCTCTATGTCTGACCCACACCGTGTCTGAATGGCCTATAATAGCCCTCATGTTATTCATAATGTATTTTGTCAAAATAAAGTTAATAGACAACAAATACTCACTTTGTTTTTGTTCAGCTGACACTTAGATACAGTGAGGTTTGTCTTCTTCCCAGGATTTAGATTTCAACAATCTAAGAAGTGTGTTGCTATTAAAGTATTGTCTGACAGAGGGGAAAGAAGCACTCTTTAAGTAAAAGTAGAAATGCTACAGTATAAAAATACTCTGTTACAAGTAAAATCCTACATACAAAATCACACTTAAAGGGGACCTATTATGCAAAATCCACTTGTTCATGTCTTTTATACATGTGTCCCCCCCTCTGTGTAAAGAGACTCTGAAAGTTTCAGGAACAAAGATTCTCTTTCTTCTTGTCCTGATCCATTTCTGTAAAAACCTGTTGATCAGATTTTGGCCACTTTATGATGTCATAACGACGTTTTGGCTTGTGTAACCATTAGCCAATCACCAACCAAGGTACAGCTCATTTTTATTACTTTACAAACTGCTACTGCATAGTGTATGTATTCGTTTATCTATATCTTGTATTAGCCTATAATCTGAATATGTAAAGTAACACATTTTGTCAGATAAATGTAGTGGAGCAAAAAGTACAATGTTGGCTTCCAAAATTGTACTTTTTGGAAGTCAAAATTGTAGTAGAAGTATAAAGTAGCATAATATTGCATTACTAAAGGAAAGTACAAGTAGCTCCAAATTGCACTTAAGTACTGAACTTGAGTAAATGTACTTCACTACATTACACCATAGTGTCTGATACATACAGTATGTCTGAATACAAACTCTCCACAGTTACAGCCAGCTGCAGGATTCTTATTCCCCTCTCCCTATTGAGATGCTCTGGGTTTCTTTTTTAAGAGATTTTTGAACATTCCACCCGACAGATAACTACTGAGAGTGCTAAATCATCTTCAACCTTCCTGGATCTGCATACTAACCCCCACGATGAGAGGAGGAAGATGACAAAGGATGAAGACCGACTGCTTCAGGTCCTGGATAGAGCTGACAATGTATGCTCCCCCCTGAAACATGATAACATGTGTTATTATCAGATGATGTTTTCATACATGGGAAAGCAAGCCTTGTTCACAGAGTCACAACCACATTTATGGGTTTAGGAATGTGCTGAAACATAAATACTTTCCCCCTTTTTTTGCATGAATAAAACACAAAGATATAACTGCTATTGTGTTTGAGCTCTGATACACTTGTCACATTTTGCTGTATAGGAGACTAATAATGAAACAGGAGACATTCCTCTTTCACAAATCCACATGGAGATGTCTGGCCCTTGGAACTCGGGGGATCACGTGAGTCTGAGTCTGGTCTGTGTGAGGAATTAGACAACTGTCGTCCTGATGCATTCTGGGTTAGATTTCCTTGTAAAGCTGATATAATGTATAACTATAGAATACTTAGAACAGCTGTGAGTTGTTTTTTTTAGCTCAAAGTGTTGGGTCTGCTTCCCCAGTGTGTTTGGAATAGGCAGAAACAAACATCCAGCCGCGCCAGTTTCAGATCAAATCAGTTTCTTTTAGCGGCAATAGTAAATGCAGACACATTTGAGTCTTTGTTGTATTTTAACAGCATTCATTCTAGCTGAACATTAACTTCAAGGACTTATGTATTCCCTTCAGTTTGGTAAGTATGCATAATGTGTGTAAGAAGAGACGGACTGTGGCTGTTCTGTCTCAGCTTGTTTTATGTAGAATGAGCTCATGCAGCATATACTTTCACAGTGGCCAGCCTGGGCTGAAGTCATTATTACTGCGTTCAGCCTGTTTTGCCATTTTCCTTTACAACGGTGGTTTTGATCTGTTGCTTTCCTGGCAGCGGTACAGAAAGTGGTTATGTTAATAGACCCTGCTGCAGGAAAAAAAGTCAGGGAAGCCAGTCAGCCTGCGAGCCAGGAAGGAGAAGGTCTGCACTTCTGAATGACTAACTGTGAAGACATTCCATCCTCAACATGGAGTCTCACTTATATTACTCAAGGGGGAGTCACAGTAGCGTTGGCTGATTCAGAACTTGACAGAAAACACCCAGTTGTCTGTATATTTAGGATGAAGAGAGCTGAACTGTGGATGTTTTGAGATGGCTGTGTGTAGTTAGTATTGTTCGTTATCAGCGTGACTACTGTATCACTTCAATGTCCCTACTTTGTAATGTCCCCTTAAGCTGTGACAGCTTTAAACAGATGTCAATACAAGTTTTAAAAGTGCCTGAAAATGGAAATATATGGCGACTGTGTTTAGTTTTTACATAAGTGAATTCACTTCCAGTTGTCTCATAATCCTGACACAGCATCGAATCATTACAGGCCTTGTTATCTCTTGATTTTACGCAACTGTAATTTTTTAACTTCTCTTTGTCTGATTTATGAAATTGTTGATGAAGTGATCTGCCCTATTTAAGCAAACCATGATGACACTTTCAGAGGCACAATTGCATAAAAAAAACAAATAAATCATAATTACAACTTTATAATCTTTATAAGTGATTTTACAGCCCGCTGGGGGCTTAGCTTGGTCTGCTGTAACTAGAGAGTCGTAAACAGGGTTTATTGTACACAATGTTACTGTGCTTCTTCTTTTCTGCAAAGTCATTAGTTGAAAATATTTGTATTGAAAGCCTATGACACATAACAGCTGTAGTCATCTGCCATTCATTAAGAAAATGACAGGGTGTTGTGTGGTCAATATTTCCAGCTTCAAGTGTGTGTGTGTGTGTGTGTGTGTGTGTGTGTGTGTGTGTGTGTGTGTGTGTGTGTGTGTGTCTTTGACATAAACATTAACATTTTAAAAACAAATGTTCTGTGCACAAAGATATCAAGTGTAGAGAAGAAAGCAATGTGAAAGATTCAGATAATAATCCATTCCATGGTGATGGACAGCTGGCAACCACATCCTCCACGGACAACTGTTACTGTTATACCGACAAATGTACATGTACACCTACAATGTATTTGATTAAGCATTCCTTTGTAGTGTGTAATATAACAGTAATGAAATGGACTTTTCTTATAGATTAAGAGTTTAAGGACGACAACATTAATACCTTCAGTTGATCCACTTTAATTCTGTGCTCTGTTATAGATGACCTGGTTTACTCCTGTTCTCTGTCTCAGGAGTGCATGGTGGATGAGGACTGTGGGGCCCTGAGATACTGCCTGTATGGGATCCAGAGCTCCAAGTGCCTCCCCTGCATCCCCACAGATATGGTGAGCACTCAAACGTGTTGTTTATTTGTTGAGCTAACGGTTCTATACAACACGTATTGCATGTACATAACAGCAAACAAATATTTGTCATGTAAAGATGTAAAACACTGAAAAAAGTGAACCGTTGATTTCAATTAAGTGTATTATGTCATTTCCTATAACTCTGTTAACATAATAGACTTAATTAAAGTCAACGTTTCAGTTTCTTCAGTGTAATGTCTACCTGAGCAGTGTGTTATAATCTGAGTGTTAATGTAGCCTGTCCAGCCTCACATGCATGTTAGTGCATGTGGCTCTCTGTGTGTGTGTAATGGTTAGATCATTATAACATGGTCAACTGTACAAGACAGCAGAAATACAACATCTAATCTAACACATCAATGTTTAAAAGCTACACATGGTGCCTTTTGCTGGAAATATTCAAAAGGATCAGTGAAGATTTATGATGGTACAGAAATTCTTTTACCGTGTATTTGTGTTACAATCTGCATATCTGTGTGTGTGCCAACTCAGCCCTGCACTAAGGATGAGGAGTGTTGCTCAGATCAGATGTGTGTGTGGGGCCAGTGTACAGTGAACGCCACCTCCGGAGAAGAGGGGACCATCTGTCAGGGTCAGAGCGACTGCAGCCCCCCCCTCTGCTGCGCCTTCCAGAGAGGTGAGTCCTTTCAGAGGCACCACAGAGGAGCATTCACCTGGTCCTCAGGAGCCCTTCTTCAACCTCTGGTGGTTGTTTTTTATTGCTCAGAATAAAACTATAATTTGATAGCTGTCTATCAAATTGTAGTTTTCATACAAGTTATTTCTTCACTGTTTTGTTACAGTACATTCCCTAAAACCACTCAAATATTGCTTCACCTGACCTGTTGTCTGAGTCAGGGGTTATAATTACAGTTTACCAAGTACATGTGAGCAAATACATCGTCACAGTCCCTGTCAACGTTTATATTCAACATGAATACAAAATACATGCTGTGGGGTATTTTGAATTATAGAGCCTGTCCTCCTACAAAAAACGACCAAATAGGTCGATTGTTTAAGCAGTTTAGATTACAACATTACGACCCATAGCCACGTTTTAAAGTGTAGCCCCTCTAGTGGTTGTGTAAGAAACAACATGCTCCCGTTTATTCGTTTATTCACAAATAACCCTCTCTGGAAAATCCTAAATTGTAGAATAGTTTGGCCATTAAAATGCTTTTTGATTAGATTTCTAGCAAGAAGTGTATATTGTACTTTTAGAATCCACGTCCAGTGGATGTGTAGGATCTATCGTTTGATAGATATTACGAAGATGCTGACGCACCCGTTGATTGAAAACGCTGCTGTGGGTCGTATTAATGGGTCAGAAAAACAATCGACCAATTTGGTCGTATTAGTTGGAGGACTTGTTGGAATTATAATGTGAAATACATGTCTTTATGTGTCTTGGCTTTAATATTGTATGCCCTTTTTTCAGATGTTCACTCTGTTTTATCGTTGACATACACCATATATTTTATTTTTCAGCAGCACTGTTGCCTCTGCTATTGCTTCTTATGACCAATTTGCCAAGGCCTTCGGCCCCTAATTTATTTGTTGTTTTGTCTGTCTGACTGTTTGTCTGACTGCCTTTTGTTTTTGTTTGTTTTTACTCCTGTTTTTCTCTGTAAAGCGACCTTGGGTCCCATGAAAGGCGCTATATAAATCTAAGCTATTATTATTATTATTATTATTATGAGCTTTTTTTATTACATTGCTTGAAAATGTTCCACACCATTTTGTTGCTACTACTTCTGTTTGATTTCTATTTCCACCTAAAATCAATGGAACCTCTGGAGATGCTGTTAGTGTATGCGATTATGCATAACACAATGTTCAAAGGCCACTTATCCTACAAGACCTATTTGAGTGCTGACTCGGCTGAACTTAAGAAATCCAAATACCTTCCATCGTTCCATTCAAAGAGCTTTATTCAATAGTTCATTTGATCAGTTGGTAGCCCACTACCGCATTACAACTTTTGCACAGCATTTAGATAAATGATCACAAACAAAACCAACAGGCGTGTCGTTGTGAGGTCAAAAAGGTTTTCCGACCTTCCCTATAGACTTCCTGCTGTGTGACGCTGGGAGCCTCATTCATAGTCTGCTTTCTATAAACAATACCAAACATAAACCTAGAGCAATCCATAGACAAAACGAAACTACACAAAAACGCTATAATAATATTTCATAGTTATTCAGTTCATTAAAGTTAAATTAGAAGAATATGCAATTGGCTCGCCAAAACATGAATAATTACAATAAATAATATGCCTAAATGACTCTTTCATTTCCGGTCCATACTTATAAAGCTGAAAGAATTATGATTACTCAAATGATTTACAAACTAAATATGGCTAATATTTGCATTATTATACTGTTAGACCCTTTACAAACAACATTTGCATTTAACTATTGGCGAGGAATCCACCTACACCCAATAAAACAAACTACATCTATATATTTCCATTGTCTTTAAAGATATTATATTTTACTAAATAAAGTTAATCCAGCCTCAAACATAAATGGTAAGTAAAACAAAAATGACCATTATAGTCATTTAAAAGATGTGCACACGATCAAATTGTCTGTTAGCTGATGCTATCTGTCACACTTTAGCACTCAAGCAGGCTAAAACAAAAGTAAATAAAGATATCCATAGAAATAGCCTCCTATCTGTGACTAGCCTTAATGACTACTGTATCTTATTACGGCTTTATTGGTTTGTGTGTAACAGCAAACTCATATTAGTGGTTACACATGGCCACTGTTGCTGACCAGAGTAAACTCCCATTGTCTCCTCTGTGCTGCTTCCTGCAGAGCTGCTGTTTCCAGTGTGTAATCCCAGACCAGAGAGGGGGGAGTCCTGTGTGAGCCGCCCCAACCTGCTGATGGACATGCTGGCCTGGGACCAGGAGGGGCCCCGGGACCACTGCCCCTGTGCCGACAGCCTCCAATGCCAACCCCAGGGGTGAGAGGCAGACATAGTCAACATGCCACTGATGGAGGACCAAGTTTGATGATGAGAGTGTGTTAGATTGAAGTAACATTGTATTTTTGTGAATTCGTAACATCTTGAAACTTAAGACAACAGAGCTAAGTTATATATGGGGGAATAGAATAAGCAAAAGCATTACTGAAAATGTTAATCTAAACTCTTTTTTTCTGTCATAGACGTGGATCTGTTTGTGGAGAGTAGAACTGGAGATGGAGAGAACATGAAGAAGATACATATTAAAGAAAGGCACTCACCAAAGAAAGGCACAAAAACCGGAGCGACGAGAAACTACAGTACGACACCGTTGGCAGAAGGAAGAATGGAGAGAAATATGTGGAAATAATACCATAAATAAAATGTTACCTCTCATTTATCATATATGAAGAATTCATTTTCACAAATTGATTGAAGCCAATCTTAAAATGATTTAACAAACGCCTGTTTGAGACTCCTCAGTGCACACAAAAACATAACTTGGAGAAATAAATAAATACGGAACTGTTATTGATCACCCCTCGATTATGTTCTCTTGTTAAGAAATGTTTTTCTCATAAATGATGCGGTAAGCAGAAGGACAGAATTACTTTAAACTGACGCCGTTTTGCTTTTCTATAGTTTGTATAGATATGAGCATGGTTTTATATACTTTCATGCAGGGCCGGCCCTAGACTTTTGGGGGCCCTAAGCAAGCTTTGGCTTGGGGGCCCCCCTCACTCTAGTGCGTTCTCACTACACACAACACGGAACCAACTTTTGTCTTATGATGTTAGCATAAGCACACATATTGTATAAATAAGCATGTAAACACCGTGGACCTAACCTCCTCTAGGGGGGTCCGGGGGCATGCTCCCCCGGATAGATTTATTTTAAAATATTGAAGTTAAAAGCATCAATCGGGTGCACTTTGAGAGCAAAATTAAGAGATATATGGATACATCTCTCAACACCCATATGAAACAGAACTGTAAACAGATTTTTCTTAATGGATATTTTACTAATCACTCCCCTTTTAAACTGTATTCTTGTTTTGTCATATAGTATTTCATAACTGTTTTTCATTTATTCTCTCTGGCTTTCCATCTCATAATGTTCACATAGAAACTAGCTGTCAATAGGAATATCATTCAGAAGAATTATAATTTCTTGCAAAAATCTGTCACAAAAAGAGGTTGCACATTTAAATGCAGGTGTTGTTATGGCAACGTCAGTGGCCAAACAGCCACATTTACTGCTGCAAATACGTTCAAACATGCTGTCGACACGTAAAGCAGTGGCATGCCACCATTTCAGCTGACTTTTTCTCAGAAATACTGTCACATAATATCCATATATTTCAGTGCTAGGTTGATGCTTAGCTAAGCTAACTATGAAACACTTTAACTGACAGGACTCAGGATCAACTGTGTACTGTAAGGTAGCTTCTAGCTTCATGTCGAACAGTAAGTCAACATTTTCCAGAGAGCTTTCTTTGAAATCACCAGGTAACGCTAAAAAACATTAGATTTAGATTGTATGACAAAGTGTTTATTTAATATCTCTGGCTAGCTATAGCTACTTGCTAACGGTTTAGCTTACCCCCGCGATTCAAAGTAACGTCAACGTAGCTGTAATTTATGCTTTGCTTACATGTTCGCATAACTTGGAAATGTAATGACATTTACATACCTTGTTTACCTGGCTCAAGTGGTGGCTCTGGGGTTGTTGTGTGAGCCACCATGTGAGAATTGTTGTCTTTTTAAAGAAATTTTTTTCTTATGTACATCTTCAAAAACTCGGAGTCCGACTGACAGTTTATTTTAAACAGCTCACAGGATAGGTACCTGTCAGCCAATAAGACAGATGTTTATTTCCATTCAACTCTCTGGTTGGTCTGGTGTCTTGCCTCTGTTGCATTCACTGAACACGGGAAATTACAATCCTGCAGTCCTCTCTAGTGTCATGATGAGGTTCAGGTAAAGCACGGTTAATGTATTATATTATTGACTCAATAATATAATGACTTTGAGAGGAGGCAATCTAGGCATATTAACAAAATTAATTAAACATACTTATCACGGCGACGGTGTACTGAGATTATCATTTTTTTTTCTTTGTTGCTAGGGGGCCCTTAGTGGCTGCGGGGCCCTAAGCGGCCGCTTATGTCGCTTAATGGGTCGGGCCGGCTCTGCTATCATGTTTAATCATGTTTTATGCCGTTCGCCAATAGCCTACTTGATAAGTCGCTCGTAAAACACAGGAGGTATGGAAACTAAGAACACCATATGTGGTAAATTGTACAGCTAATATAACACAACAAATTAGTTGTATTTCCTTTAACTGGTGGATTATGGATATATAGTTGCTGATCGACAGCTGGAACACAAACCACCAAATACAAAAAAATAATTCAGATCCAGTCGTCATGACTCCATTCCGGAGGGATTCCCTGATAATTTCTTACAGTTTCTCATCAAGGGGGTGTCTCCTGTCCCCGGTACAAACACACTGCCTGAGGAAGGCTATGTGTATTTTTTTTGTCATTATCCTTTTTCGGACCACTTATTTATCTATTTTGGTGACGATCCAACCTCCATGCTGCTACTCTGGTTCAAACTGCATCCACCAAACAATATGATTTATCTCAACCTCCCCAAAATAACCTAAATCTGACTCAATCGCGAGTACACATGCTGCAGAGCAACTATTTCAAGTATACTACGTCATAGAGTGGCGCAGAATGCTGGGCATTTAACATGCATTTAAACAGTCCTTCGGCGGCACTCAATGACGTAGTATACTTGAAATAGTTGCCCTGCAGCAGTTTTACTCGCGATTGAGAAACGGCCACGGTGTGAGATGTCTTTTTTAGCTGCAGTGATGCAGTCAGTCAGAATGAATGAATGAATGAATGGGCGTTTCTTTGACTATTTATAGGCAAATATGGGCGTTACGTGAAGCCCGCAAAAGCTGCGCCGCATTTCGAGTTGATTGTGATTTATAAAGGGAAACCGGCGCAGGATGTGCCGTATGCAAGTCCTGCGCCGGTACGCAGTCTTTTATTAATCGGAAAATGTCTCTGCGTATTTATTTGCTTTGTCCTACGTAAGCAACCTTCCCACGTCAATCCACGCAAGGCTTTATAAATGAGGCCCCTGAGCATTAGGATTGGCATCGCAGCAGGGGCGGCGGGTACTATGGGCTCGGGAAGGCTATGCCTTCCCAAATATTTGTGTCACTGCATCCTGGTAAAATAAAAAATATAATGTATAATGTTTGCTGGTTATCAACTCGGTAAATCAAGCCAGGGTTTCTCTCTCCAGCGGAGAGCGCGTTCACGTGAAAGGGGCGGGGTTAGCAACATTTGACCAATCACAAACAGGGACTGACAGCGCACCGTCATACTTCATTAATGAAAAGTAAACTAATATTAGACAAATATGAACTTAAACATATAATCCAGGATACAAGCCACATAGTTGCACCTGCAAGGAGAACATAGAACAACTGGTTACAAAATAAATAAACTACAGAGTGTTTGAAAGCGTACAACAGTTTTATGATATCACTGCCCCATCTAAGACACGAGTGGATCTGACTTTAATTACATTTGAGTGTTTCGTCAACCTAATGTGTTGCTTAAAGTAATACTTCTGCATACAGTATGTGACAATGTGAGTGGTGCACGGCCAGGTACGGCTCAAGAAGCTGACTCAGATAAGGAAATATTGTGAGATTATATGATCGATGATCTGATTGATGATGTGATATGAAGGATAAGTGCGACACGTCGGCGTCTTCTCTGCATACGGCAGTTTAAACTGTATTTCCTTTCGCCTGTAATATGACTTGATAGATTTAAACTCTGCACACTGAGCTCTGATTGGTCTGCAGGCGGTGCTTTCACTGAGTTGATCTCTTTTCTATAGACGCCCGAGGCGGGCAGCGTCAGGTAAAAACAAGTTATTTAGCCTTCCCAAACCTGAGCCTCACGCGCCGCCGATGCATCGCAGCTCTTATTATCTGCCTGGTCTGACCTAACAGTGATATAATATCCAGTTCAGAGTGTGACGACCCCTCCACACCACGTGGGGTGCCGTCTGGTTGTGTGTGTGTTTGGTGTGTGATTGCAGGTTCCAGCTGCAGCTGTCTGATGAGCCGCACCTGTGGGAGGATACCTGCCTGATGAGCTACACCTGGAAGGAAAGGATATGAGAGGAGCCCAGCCGGTTACGTGGCTCTCACTCCTCTGGGCACTCACGCGGGCCAGCTTCGGGGATCTGTTGCTGGGGCTGCTTGATACTTTGTGATAATTTTGTGGCATTTGCAATAAACGCCTTTTCTTATTTACAACCCTCGTCTCGCCTCCCTGCTTTTTGTTACAGCCCAGGAGCCGGGTTGTAACAGATGGGGGCTCGTTGCTTTGGACCTGGGAAACGTGTGCAATCTGGATGTCCGTTGTGGGGACGGATTGCGCACAGCTGCGGTTGTCAGTGAGTTTAGCTGATTGTTTGGGAGTAGCGTTACGAGGGGTGAGTGTTTTGCAATTCTAAATGCACAGGGATTGTATGGCAGCGAGTACGAACGCAGTATCGTTAGTTACCGTGGTATCTGTCCCTGTTAGGTCTAGTATGGTCTCCCTTGGAGGTTCGTAGGGGGGGCTGTTAGTGCGGTGTGAAAGTGGTTAGAGCTATTAGCTCGGGAGCACGCCGAGGCTGCAGGTAGAGTTGCCGGTTTTCTGGTCGCTTCGCCGAGCTTACGGTATTTAGTGCGTAAATACCCGCCATAATTAGCACCTGAAGACTAGCGGGGAGTTTAGCCAGGTACTGTGAGGCAGTTAGAGGGACAGGCTGCGGTAACGTGAAGGCTGTGTAGTTGCGTGCATACAGTATGCTAAGATGGACAGTGTGGAGGAGTTTGTGAGAGCGCCTACAGAGGAACTACTGGAGGGCTTCTCACGTGAGCAACTCGTTGTTATTGCTGAACATTTCCGCTTGGATGTTGGGGATAAGAGGATGAAGGAAAACATGAGAGGGATTGTTAGAGCGAGTTTGTTGGAGTTAGGTGTTTTCAAAGGGGGAAATGTTGATCCTGGCAGAGACAGTGGCAGTACGTCTGGCTGCCGTGATACAGGCCTGACTTTTGAACAGAGAAAGGAGTTGCTGTTGTTGCAAACAGAAATGGAGAAGCTGGCAGTGGAAAAAATAAGGGGGGAAATAGAAATTAAAAGGCTTGAGTTAGAGGAGCGGAGGTTGAGTATTCCTGCTGGTGGTGCAGGTCAGGCCTCTAATTTCCCTGGTGGAGCTACTCCATTTGACGTTGGCAGTAATTTGCGGGTAGTGCCTCAGTTTAGTGAACGAGACCCAGATAGTTTTTTTTCCCTGTTCGAACGTGTAGCTGAGACCAGAGAGTGGCCTGACGCTGAGAGGACCTTGTTGTTACAGTGTGTGTTAACGGGTAAAGCCCAGGAAGCCTACTCTGCTCTGACGGTGGCAGAGAGCAAGGTTTATCTGACTGTTAAGACTGCTGTGTTGAAGGCATACGAGTTAGTCCCTGAGCAGTGGCGTTTCTATATGTACAAAACTGGTGGGGCACAAAAAACGTAGATGTTTATATAAACTTCTGCAGTGACATGCAGTGAGGTTCATGGATGGTGAGGCACTGGCACTGACTCTTCAGGTTTACAAATATTATATTTTGACCTAAATCAAAATATTCTATTTTAGTCTGATGCTTCGATTAATTTTAAAACATACAGTTCAAAAATGTCATTTTATCATTTAAATATTGGATTGTTCTCTCTTAGTAAGATCCCATTTCCAATAAAATTGTGGTCTTACCTTGACTTGAAGATGAAGTCCATGCTATCCCTCTGGACAAAAATCTCTATTACTTTTTTCTAAAAGTCCTCCTTATCTTCTTGTAGTTTCAAAAGTCAAATCTCAAATCTAATCGATAGATTTATGATTCGAAAATCATAAAAGTATGGTAGACATGTGGATATTATCCGGCTGAACAAAACGTGCATTTATCTAACCGTTTCCCACAGTTGTTATTTCGAGCTATTTTCTAAAATCCTATGGAGAAATATCATTGTTTTTGTCGCGGGAACCATGGATGTATAATAAGAACTGGATACAGCGTGGGAGGCGGGGCCTCATTCATTCCTATGAGAGTTGCTCATTCGCGCATGATGATAAAATGGGGCAACTTTTGAGAGAGTGAAACGTCACAGATTACCCGGCATGCCTGAGAAGTACCCGTATGTGCGCTCATAGAGCATGCGCAACTTTAACCAAAAGGCTCGTTCACATCAAGCACGTCAATTTGCGTACACGTAACAGCACCACGCGTTCATGACAGCATGTTGGGTTGTTATTATGATGGCTAACGAGCCGGCAGTTAGCAGTTAGCAGCTAACGACTAGCTAGTAATTATGCTAGTGTGCACATCACTCGTTATGTACTTATATTACGCTGTAACAGGATCTAGTGATATCCAAGCAACAGAGCTTCATTTAGCATAATTATTGCACTTATATACATATATATACATACAGTGCAATAAGCTTCTTAGTGCAATAAGAAGCTACAGGGACGTTACTCTAACGTCGGTAATATTAACTTTATTTATTTACGGTACAAGATTTAATCATACAGCCCATGTAGTATAATATTTTACAAGTGATGAGTTACAGCAAACATGTGCAATATATCCATTATTACAGCTCCGTGGGGTTAGACGATGTGGGTCCGTTGTTATTGTGCATCCATGGGTAAAGGCTGAACACGTAACATGAACGAGCCGGGGGGCGCGGTCCTGTGGGTTAGATGCGCGTTCATAATGCAGAGGGAAATAACTCTCAGAATAACGTTATTAGCACATTTTTACAACTTGAGGAACGAATGTTTTTAATAAGGGCGATACAAGTCTTCGTACTGGGTAGTTTATTTAGTTAAAAAAAAATTATCCAACGATTTACAGACCATTCTTTCCCCATGTAAGTCAATGGGAAAAAGTGCTTCCGGGCCTGGCAACCAAAAGGAAGTGTAGTACCGCTGTTTGGCCAGCACGAATATTTCCATCTGAGTCCGGCGCACTTCCTGGGGGCTTGGCGGGAACCCGTGCGCAGCTTACTTCCGGGTTTCCCCTGCTCTCTCTCGTCTCCTCTTCACACACTACACTTTTCGCGGCACACGTGCTTACAGCCAATCAGCTCTGAATGATGTGAGATGACGTATGGTGGGGATGGCAGCTCTATGCCCCTCCGGTCATTATTTTTTTGCCACAAACACTAAATAGGAAAATACTCTGAG
>CALSBZ010041084.1:198992-210535 GCA_943591055.1 Gobionotothen gibberifrons
CCCCCCCTTGCTCAGTGAACTCAGCTGCAGCAGATCCAGCGGTGCAGCGCTCCGACATCAGAGCCCAGGATGTGGAGCAGAGTTCAGAGGATGAGGACTACAGCTGAGAATCCTCTGGGACCGGTACTAACAGCTAGAAGAAAGACTCTGGACCAAAATGCATGTTCCACTTGTGTAAGAGGTGGAATTTGACATATTATTGTGTATTGAGCTCAGATGAGGATGACTGTAGTGATGCAGTGAAGCTGGAAGTACACCACAGAAGTTTGAATACACTGTGTGCACAATTATTAGGCAAGTTGTATTTTTGAGGGTTATTTTAATTATTGAACAACTAGTGCTCTGCGTCAATCCAACATGTTAATAAACCTCAAACCTGAAAATATAAGAAAGTCAAAGTGAGGTTTTGGTTTTCTCGTCCATTAATATACTGTAAATGGCAGTAGGGTGTATGAATATGTTTTAATGTGGGTCTTACAGTCGATGTTCTCTGCATCAGGACCTGTCAGCTGGCATGCTGTACTGCCACATCATGCATAAGAATATCAGTCTTCTAATTTGACTGTACTGTAAAACTGCAAGCAAAAATAACACAAGAAACGAATAAACATTACATATGCAATTACATGATAACCATAGCAACAGTCATGGTGTAGGTTTGAATTCAGGACTGGAGGGGGCCAATCAGAAGGCTCTCTTCTTTGCTGATCATGCAGTTCAGTAACTGAACTGTTGAAAGACAGTCCTCAACTGTAAGATGGATACAAAATGACATCAGGGAATCAACTAGGTATGAAACAGACTGAAAAGTGTATCCATGTTTCTTTATGTTTAGCACTATAGGCAAATACAAAAAAATGTCCAGAACCGATCTGTGAATTTGTAAAAGTCCACATTAGATTTGTAAATCAGTAAATATTTGGGTGAAATAATGCAAATTTTACAAAAATGTAAATGGTCGGTTTCTGTATGTCTGTTTTTTGTTTGTTAATAATAAAAATTAGACTGAATCAGCGTATTCAAATCAGTAGTACTTTCCTTTTTAGCAATGATTTACCCTTTATGGTAATGAACATCAGGGAAATCTTGTTATAACCATTAATATATACATTTTATCTAAACAATATGGTCAAAATAAAAATGCAACATCTTTGTTTTTGCATAGCTTACACATTAAAGGGTACATTTTTACAGGAGTAGCACTTTGAGACAAACATGAATATGTCTCATTTTGCCGAAGGGTTGCTTAGCTACTGTAGTGTCCTTCTGAGGAACTCCACCAGCAGGTGATGAGGGAAACCAAAATCCATCTGTATCACCGTGAAGCCCTTCAGCACAGAAAGAGGAAGGGAAAGGGGAGAAGCGATGTGATTAAAACACAGAGGATGAGGAGATGAAAAAGGTACAGAGAACACTCACCTCCTGAGGAAGCACCTCCGGGCTGAAGATGTCAAACAGGTAAGTTCCCTGTTTGTCCAGAATCCTGGTTACCTCTGTCTCAAGAACTGCAAGACATGCCACAGAAATATCATAGAAAACACATCACTTTAAACACCACTGTACCTCGTCTCTCAAATTATAATCAAACAAAAATAATGCGATATGTAGCCATTACAGGTTCCACTTAGTTCCCTGAACTACATTTTGCTGTAAGTTGACTCAAGCTTGGCAGTGCTGTTAAAGATCATTAGTTTCAATGGTATCACAACTAATGAAACTCAGCGTAAGTTCAACCAGGACCCTATCATAGCGATCTGCTAAACCTTTTAAGTCTGCTCTCTCCCCTCTGACAGCTGTCATTTCAGGTGACTTCACGCAGATGGTAGTTACTTACAAAAACCTTCTTCGTAATAGCATTGCTAAAACCTCAAAATGTCCAATTCGGACTATTCCGAGAATGATCTCTTCCAGGAGGATCTCGATCCCGGCTCCGACGTGCTGCTCGAGGTAGCATCCACTTCCTCAAGCTACCGGCGCACGAGCACCCGCTTGCTTTCCCGCAGCGGCTCACGCACAGCAGAGGCAGATCTCCTCATCTCACAACTGCCGCAGCAGGGCATTTCCCCAGCCCCAGGTCTTCCTCTCTCCCAGCTTCGCAAGCTCTCGGACCAAGCCTCAGGTGTCGTTCCCCAGCCCATGCCAGAAGCTCCAGCCGGCTCCGCTGACAGACCAGGGTGCGGGCGCGGGGGTAAAAGGACAAGGAAGTCGAGCCCTCCGGGAGCTCATCCGTCAAAAAAAACAACTTCTTCCCAACCCTGATCAGCCCGAAAGCACCTTAAACCAGCCCCCCACAGATAACAGCTTGGCCAAGACCCTTCAATCCCTGGCCAACTCCATGTTAAGAATCGACGCTCGCCTTCAGACCCTGGAAAGGGCTTCAGCCGGAGCCTCCACTTCTTCAACTTCCAGGGCCGTGCTTTCTGCCATCGCGCTGCTGGGTCTCATGCAGGGTCAGGCCCTTCCATTCCCACACACCGATACCTCCCCTCATTCTCTGGCTTCTGCCATTTCAGCCCCTTCTTCAGGTAGGCCTTACATTACAATACATGTCACTTGCTAGACGCTTTTATCCAAAGCGACTTACATACTCAATACTGTGGAAAATCCCCACAGGAGCAATTTGGGTGTCTTGCCCAGGGACATAACGACATGCTGACTGCAGTGGGGTTTGAACCTGTGACCCCCTGATCTCAACACCAACACACAACCGACTGCACCACAGCCTCCTTACATCCCCCAAGCTGCTAATATTTCCCCCCGGCTTAGGTCAAAAATACTAGAAGGGAGGGAAATTAACTTGGTCAGCCTCATTCTGCCTTCCCCCGAGTGTGTTAAATCCATCGCCACCGGGGGAAATATCACCGCAGTTTTCAAATCATCAGACCCCCGTCTCAACAGAGACCTCACCATAGGGCAGTTCCTGGTCGCATTTGGCATATACAGAGAAGTCATATGCTCAGTCTACCCGGGGAGAAGGCAAGAACTGGACGCCTATCTGGCTATCACCTCTCCACCTTCTGCCCCTCAGTGCCTCTCTCCGCCTTCAAAGCCCCTCCCGCGTTCGAAACTCCGAACGACAGACAAGGCCGTCAGGAGCAGCGTTGACAAGAGAAGCAGATCTGTAATAATTTCAATGAGAATGTCTGCACTTACTCAGTCTGCAAATTCCTCCACATCTGCAGCTTCTGCAAAGACTCTCACCCGAGGTCTGTATGCCCCAGGCGCAGCGGCCGTCCCAAGATCCCTGCCCTGCTTCAGAAACCACGGGGCGGAAAAACCTTCTGAACATCCACCCCTCCACTCCAATTAACATAACACATTTAGCAGCTGTTATATCTACTCACCCGGATCCCGTGTTTGTAGATTATCTCCTCTCAGGGCCCCCACCGTGACTTTCGTTGCAAAAAACCTGCAGTCGGCCATCAAAGAACCTGCAATTGTTTCTCAGCTCATAGAGAAAGAACTCAACAAAGGCTATATCATCAGCCCTTTTCACTCATCCCCATTCTCAGTGTTCCGCAGTAGTCCAATCGGAGTAGCCACCCGCAAATACTCAGAGAAGAAAAGGCTAATTTACGATCTGTCTGCACCCCGCTCCGGCCCCTTTTCCAGCGTCAATAGCCTCATCCCATCAGAACAATTCACCCTTCACTACGCCTCGGTCGACAACTTAATTAAGCTAATTCAATTCGCTGGCCAAGGAGCCTGGCTCTCCAAAGCAGACATCACCGATGCCTTCAAAATCATTCCCATCCATCCGTCCCAGTGGAACATGTTCGGCATCAGGTGGGAGTCAAAGCTCTACTTCGCCGTCCGCCTTACTTTCGGGTGCAGAAGTAGCCCTTGCATTTTTTATTCCTTCTCCGAGGCACCCTGCTGGATCCTGCTGAACATCATTAGAATCCCATCCGTTCTTCACCTGCTGGATGATTTTCTCCTTGGGACAACTCAGGTGTTTCACTGCTAAAACGAAAACACTGTTTCCAGGAGCGAGGCGTCCCCCTATCCAAGGAGAAAACCATAGGCCCCGACACGAGCCTGGAGTTTTTGGGCATCACTCTCAACTCTATAGAGATGAAAGCGTCTCTCCCTAACGACAAACTGCAGCACATACTAAGTCTTACTGCGCACAACATATCATTACAAAACAGCAGCTGCTCTTCCTTCTCGGGCACCTTAACTTTGCCATGCGCGTCATCCCACGGGGACGCTCATTCATTTCCCGTCTCCTGGACGCAGCATCAGCTGTTAAAAACCTCCACGATCGTGTCCTTTTAGACGAAGGATGCCGCTCAGACCTGCGCTTTTGGTCCCTCCTGCTCAACCAATGGAACGGCATCACTTATTTTTTACGGCGACATAGTGCATTCCTCAGTCTCAATGAGGTTTTTCACGGATGCCGCCCCATCCGTTGGTTTTGGGGGTTTCTTTCAGGGAGAGTGGTTTGCAGGTCCCTGGCCCCTCTCATTCCCTAATCATGCATCATCCTCCGCCCTGCACGAGATTTACCCAATCGCAGTAGCTTGCCATGTGTGGGGTCACCTCTGGCTCCGGAAATGCATATCAGTGCTATGCGATAACCAAGCAGTGGTCGGGATTATCAATAAAGCGCACTCCCCATCCCCTGACATCATGCCATTCATGAGAAGCATCACGTGGTCCTCCATCACCCACAATTTCATCATCTCAGCCCGTCACGTTCCCAGCCACCTCAACGTAGTTGCTGACTCACTCTCTCGCTTTCATTTTCAGACATTCCGGAACCTCTGCCCAGAAGCCAGGCTGCAACCAGTCGGAATCCCCCCTCTCCATCTCCTTTCCCTCTTCTAAACGCAAGCCCCATAGTCAGACGCGAGTCCGCCAGGTTCTTCATGAGGAAGGGCTTAGCCGCTTCCACCCTTAAAACGTATGATTTCGCCTGGAGAACCTTCGCCATGTTCTGCTTTTCGTTAGGCATCCCCCTTAAACCTGTCCTCATCTACACAGTGTGCGCCTTCATGAGTTACTGCTTCACCGACTGTCACCTTAAACCACAATACATTCATGGTACCCGGGATTCAGTTTAACGTTTGTTGCTATGATCCCAGCTTTCCTAGTCTATTTTCTAACCAGGCAGTTAAGCTCATTCTCAAAGGTCTAACTAAAGCTTCCCCTCCTGCTCCTGACCGTAGACGACCTATTGCACTCTCCATTCTGCGCCTAATGCTTTCCAAACTGAGAGACGGAATATTTTCTCCTTATATCAACACGCTACTTGATGCACTATTTCTCCTAGCGTTTTACGCTTTCCTTAGACCTGGTCGAATTCTCCACAGCTTCCCTCACGTTCGACCCCAATCGAGACATTTGCTTTTCTGACTTATCCTTCAATGTCAGCCACTACAGCCTAAGCCTAAAGCACTCCAAATGCGGAGGCACTTGCTCCGTCATTGCGGCTCGCAACGATTCCCTGTTCTGCCCCCACAAATCCATGATCAAATACCTGCGCTTCAGATCTTCCACTAGCCCCCTCTCACCATTATTTCTCATTTCAGGGAATATTCCCTTGTCACAATCCCGGTTCAAATACTTCTTAAAGCAAGTACTCATCAAAAGTGGATTATCACCCCAATTATATTCTTTTAGAATAGGTGCAGCTACTTCTGCAGCTAATCAAGGCATATCATCCTCATCCCTGCAACAACTCGGGCGGTGGTCCTCCAATGCCTTCACATCCTACATCCGCCCGGACATCAGCTCCGTACTGGCAATCCAAAAATCTCTCAAGCCTTAACTCGGGTAAATATATATATAATTGTTGGTGGTGCTTCAATAGCATATCGGCTATCATTTATCATAACCCTTTCTGAATTGTAATTGTATCACTCATTCTAAGATCACGGGCATGTTTTCTCTTACAATATCTCGTTCGTGTCATGCTTGTATTCCAATTCACGGCTTCATGCTCACACTCATGTGCTTGTGTCAAGCCAGGATATCTTATCCATGTATCATCGTATGCCTCAACCGTTGCATTCCATGCATTCACAAACCCCCATGACATTTCATGTCTCAGTACCCATGCTAAACAACCCATGTGCATTCCATGCATTTAAGCTGTATACTTATTTACGTGTCACATTCTCATGCTAAAACCCATGTGTAATTCATGCATTCGACCGGAAGGGTCCGCATCTCAGGCTTGTGTCAAGCCAGGATATGTATTATCCATGCATCATCGTACGCCTCAGCCCATTCCCATGATTAAACTCCTGTGCATTTCATGCACTCATAAGCTGATAATATTTACGAGTCTCCATCTCATGCTAAAAACCCCACATGCATTTCAGGCATTTCCAGCCGTTATATATATTCACGTGTCTCGCCCTTGTTAATACTCTCGACACGGGGCACGGGTCAGTGTCTCGGCCCGGTGTCGAGTCAGGCCATAATTCATGTGTCATCGTTCGGCTTTAACGAGCTGAAGGTCCGTTCCCTAAGAGTAACTCCACTCTTTATTCTATGCTATTCAATAACGATTCTTCTCCCTCCTGTATAACTCTCTTATCATTTCCCATAGATCTCCGCATCCAGCTCGTATGGTAAGAAACCTGTACATTTAATTCCATAATACTTATTTTGTTTTGGGGGTTTCATCGGATCGGTTCTACCCTCCCGAATGATACTTCCTGCACAACGGGGCCTAATCGCCAAAATCACCATTACATTCATTTGTGTATCTTTGCAATAAATATGTATTCTTACATCAAATCCGTCTCTCCTGATTGAACTGCTGCTACTATCAAATCAAATCAAATCAAATTTTATTTATAAAGCACATTTTTAAAACGATTTTTGGTCGAGCCAAAGTGCTGTACAATAAAAGTGCTTTACAATAAAAACACTTTACAACAAATACAACAGCACAAATATAAAAATAACACACAAGGCAATGTCAGGAGTCATGCTCCGCTCTGACTAGAAGGCCAGAGAGAAGAAGTGAGTTTTTAGAGTTGATTTAAAAAAAAAAAACATGGTCTGGGCCGACCTCACATGGAGGGGCAGCGTGTTCCAGAGCCTGGGGCCAGCTGCTGCGAAGGCTCGGTGCCCTCTGGTTTTAAGCCTGGTCTTAGGCACTACCAGCAGCAGCTGGTCAGCAGACCTTAAGGCTCTGGCTGGGGTGTAGCGCTGGAGGAGTTCAGCTATATACACCGGAGCCAGCCCATTTAGTGCTTTAAAAACAAATAAAAGGAGTTTAAAATCAATTCGGAACCGAGTTGGAAGCCAGTGCAGTGAGGCCAGAATTGGGGTGATGTGGTCTATAGCACAAAACACAATTTTACTACCGAATTAGCAACAGCCAACAGAAAATAAATACATTTAAGGATATTACAGTCCAAATCAGCTGCAAGGAGACATTTGTTTGAAGGAATCCAGCAAAGTGCTCAGTTTAAAAATCTAGTACAGTAATGAATGTACAATAAAGGGTATTGGAAAATCATATGAGTACTTGTCTTGCTTGTTGGATAAGTAATTTAAATATCCTTTTTATTTTAAAATGATACATTGCCAGTTATCTTTTCATTTTAGAAGAATGCTTTACAATGGTGGAGTGAATCGGACAAGGTTTAAGACAGGTTTCACTTTTTATATTTGTATTTCTCTGGACTTACCAGACAGGACTTTGGGAATTCCTATTTTCTCCACAGCTTCTCTGATAAAATCCAGTTGTGCCTGATCCAGATGCTGGAAAAAGAGGGAGAGCTAATTGAACCCCAATCTAATTGCATATTTTATCCAAACAGACTTACAGTGTATATGCTGATTAAATGTGTCATGGTCAAAGGAAGGATCCAGCTATTTTATTTTTGAAGGAGTTGGACAGGATGTCTTGTTGGTGGGACACATGAAAAACACTTTTTACACATAATGCACAAATGAAAAAATCTTACCGGTTGATTTTGTGAGGAAAACTCAGCCTGTAGAACGTAGATCCTAGAGAGGAGGATAATCACACACTGAGCACACAGAGCTGATGTAGTGGAGTTGGTATTGTGGTATTTATACAGAACTGCTTCATCTGCATAAGAACATTTCTGTAGCTCACTAGCAACAAACGGCAATCCAACACGGAAGAGAGAAAAAATGGCCAGATGTGTGAAAGAGTTTTAACTTTGTTTCAAAGCCCTCTAGAAGAACCTGGTTGTGTGCCCAATGAATGCCTTTGGAGATGTGGCTCTCTCCATGTGATCAGTGACTGAACACAGCCCTCCTCTAAAGACCACTCTTCCTCACCTCTCCTTCCGGAGTGCGCCATTCAGGACAATCAGTTTGATTTGATCATACTGACACCTTTAGGATGACTTCCTGCCTGTTCATGCTGAATTTAATTACAGATTAAAATATTATGCATGTGTTTCAGTCTGTAAGTAGGTCGTTTGAAATTCAGTAGGTTTTTAAAAACCAACAAAACGTCTTACTCCGATCGGTTATTCTTCAGGAACACTTTCTTGTCAGCATAGGAAACAGTGATGTCCATATCCACTTCCTATACATCAGAAACAGACAAAAAACATCATGTAACAGAAATCAATGCAACAGACCCTGCCCTCACACGGCCTTCACATTAGGACAGACTTTCAACTAACAGAGTCGTATTCCAATGTTTAACAGTCAGCCATCAGACACAACCTTGAGCATGAGGTACAGCTACTGTATAGTCCAGCAGCAAGTCCTCAAAAAAGGCTTTAGTTTTGGAGATACCCCTAACCGAGGTAGAACAAAACACAACAATGCTTTTTCTTATCTTTAGGGTCTCACATTAATGAAATTGATTGTTGTCAAATTGTATTTTGGGGGAAGAAATGTTTTCTTGGTTGTTCTTTAGAACTACCCCAATCCCTGAAAAAGAGCCAAATTAGACCAGGCCGAATGTGGGAAAGGTGACAGAAAAGCCCATAACTTGAGGATGACCACTCTTTTCCTCTTCAGATTTGCTGAGGTATGTCCTACATCACCAAATAGTCAGAAAATTATTTACCTAAGAAAATACTGAATTACAGTCCTGTAAACTTAGCTTTAGTTTAGATGGAAATTGTACTTTTTGGTGATAGGAACATAGGAATCAATCACTTTTCTCTCATTTATCAGAAAAACAGAAATCCCTAACACATATACCATTACTGAATTGTCTAGGGTGCTATTGAACACTAACCAGTAGTTGTATGGACATATATGGTACAGTTCTATTGCAAATGAGATTTCTTTAGATACAGTCACATCCCGAATGGGGGATAAGTGGCATAATAGCCTATAAGTCAAGAATGCTCACTCTGATGGTCATTATATTTGGAGAGGGAAATACCAGGTGGCTGAACTACATCACCAAATAGTCAGAATAAGAGTAACCCAATAAAATAAAGTATATTAGTTCTAAATTGCAAGCCTCTAAACAGGGGTCGCAACAGGCGGACCGCGGTCCGGATCCGGACCCAGACACCGACCTATACGGACCCGGACCTATAATCAATACATTAATAGGGGAATTCAATTTTGACGGGGCGATTCTATTTTAACCGCCACCGACAGGGGGCGAAAGAGACGAGTGAGCGATACAGGGAGAGAAACACAGAAGAAGAGACGAGAGAGCGATACAGGGAGAGAAACACAGAAGAAGAGATGAGAGCGTGGCAGAGAGAAGCGGAGAGGAAAGTGAGTGAAGAGAATAATTAGCGATACAGGGAGAGAAGCGGAGAGGAGAGTGAACAGGCGTGTTAGTGGCAGACAGGGAGAGACAAATAATAACACATGGCGCTCTCCAAGAAGAGGAAAGTGGACAGTGAGAACAGAGCTTTGAACCCTGAGTGGACTCATTCATGTTCATCCTGCCCACTGGGAGCACAGAACCAGTGTGTCTCATTTGTTCAGAGACCGTGGCGCTCATTCAAAGTGCCAAAACGCCACTATGAGACAAAACACAAAGTGTTTGACCAAACATTCCCTCTCAAGTCAAGTCAGTCTCAGAGCCCGATATGATCAGTCCACCAGGATCAAAATCTAAATAAAACTAAATATAGTTCCAGGGCAGGCTAACCGAGGCTAACCAATGAGCACTGTGCATGTCGACTACTGCAACTCACTTCTTTACGGCATCAGCACTACATCCCTCAACAGACTCCAACGGGTTCAAAATGCAGCTGCACGTCTCCTGACTCATACCAAATCATGGCATCACATCACCCCAGTCCTCAAAGACCTCCACTGGCTTCCTGTCTCCCATCGCATCAACTACAACATTCTGGTCCTCACCTACAAAGCACTCCACCATCTGGCCCCCCCTTATCTCACAAACCTTCTCACTTCTTATCAACCCCCACGGTCCCGCAGATCCACCGCAGCCGGACTCCTATCCATTCCCACATCCACACTCTGCAGCTTTGGAGACAGAGCCTTCTCAGTGGCAGCTCCTAGGCTCTGGAATTCCCTCCCCCAAGATCTTCGTGACTCTGAGTCCCTCACAGTCTTTCAGTCCCGCCTCAAAACACATATTTTCAACTCTGTCTACCCATAAGCCCCCCCCCCCCCTCTCTTTGTTTATTTTATTTTACTATATTTATTTGTTTGCCTGTCCTTGTTTGTCTACCCTCCCTCACACTGTAAAGCGTCTTTGAGTTGTGAAAAGCACTATATAAATAAAATGTATTATTATTATTATTATGTGTGTATGAGAAAGGCCCTGACACCATTTCAGCCCAGATTTAAACTCCTGGCAGGACAAGCTCAAGCTCAATTCTCGCACTGAATTAAAAAAAAAGTGAGTGAGGGACTGCAATATAAGAGGGAAAGAAAGAGAAACTTTAAAACTGTTCAATTGTTATGATGTGTAAAGACTGATATTGTTCTATAATCGTCTGAAACTGTTAAGTCATGATGTGAAACGGTTAACAAAGAAAAAGAGAAACTCAAGCTGCTGCTACACTTTATTTTATTTATCTAAAATTAAGCACTTTTAAGATGCACACATTTTCAAAAGCTATTTTATTTATTTTCTCTATTTTATTTTGAAATGCAGCCCGAGAGGAACATTACACATATCCACAGTATTTACTGTATATCTGTATATTTCAATGTTAATTGACAATAAATATTGTTGTTTTTGAATTGTACTTTCTTTCTTTGATTGGCAGTTAGTTGTTGATTACATGCAGACGTTGATAAAGATACAGGCTACTTCAATATCGAGCTGTGCATGGCCACACACAGCTCCAACACCATCGTGAAGTTTGCTGACGACACGACCGTCATCGGCCAGATCACCGACAGCGACGAGACGGCGTACAGAGAGGAGGTCGAAAACCTGACATCTTGGTGCCAGGACAACAACCTCCATCTCAACGTCAGCAAAACCAAGGAGCTGATTGTGGATTACAGGAAGCAGCAGAGAGAGGGACACGCCCCCATCGCCATCAATGGGACTACGGTGGAGAGAGTCAGCAGCTTCAGGTTCCTCGGTGTCCACATCACTGAGGACCTGACATGGACTCATCACTGAGGACCTGACATGG
>CALSBZ010041084.1:210878-257337 GCA_943591055.1 Gobionotothen gibberifrons
TGCACCATAGAGAGCATCCTGACCTTCTACAGGTGCACCATAGAGAGTATCCTGACCTTCTACAGGTGCACCATAGAGAGGATCCTGACCTTCTACAGGTGCACCACAGAGAGCATCCTGACCTTCTACAGGTGCACTATAGAGAGGATCCTGACCTTCTACAGGTGCACTATGGAGAGGATCCTGACCTTCTACAGGTGCACCATAGAGAGGATCCTGACTGGCTGCATCACGGCCTGGTACGGCAGCTGCACCACCCTCAATCGTAAGACTTTACAGAGGGTGGTTAAAACTGCACAGAACATCACCAGGACGGAGCTGCCATCCATGGAGGACCTTTACTCCCAGCGGCTCAGGAAGAAAGCCCTCAGGATTATAAAAGACCCCCATCACCCCAGCCACTTCTGGCAGGCATTACCGCAGCATCCGGACAAAAACCACCAGACTCAGAGACAGCTTCACCCCACACGCAATAAGACTGTTAAACAACTGAACTGCTGAAACAATTTCATAACATTCATCTGCTACTTAGTAATTATTTATCTATTATCTAATATATCATTCCAATAACTTGTATATAGACTCGTATTGCACTATTCCACTTCTTTTTTTTTGTATTACTTTTTGTCAAAGAATATTTCTGTCTTTTCTCCTAAGATATGTAACCTTTTCTGTGTGTTGACGTTTACGATCAGCCCTGCTCCTTATCTCCCGTAAGGAATGTGATAATGCAGTCGTATGTTGATACTATAAGTTTTATGGCTTGACCTAGCGGACATAGGGAGTTTTACGACTGTGAGAACGCTGGCTTCTAAGCACCACGGATGTCAGAGACAGTCTCCAGGTGTTTACGCCCATCCCCAATATGTGGATTTGACTCTCTGTAAACTAGTTAAAGGGTCTACCAAGAAGGGAGGCTGATCAGAATTGACATGGCAACCCACCCGTGCAGTCAGAACCTTTGGCTGCTGTGACTTGTGATATGAATTGTCTAAAGCAAGTTAGACAACTTAGACAAGTTCCAGACCTTTGCATGGGGAGATTTTCTCTAACCGGACCTCGTTGAATTTGAGTTGAATACCCCTGCTCTTAAACATAGGTGTAAATAGTACAGGTTTGTATTGAAACTGGAACCTTAATTCAAAGTACAGTATACAATTCATCAAATAATGATGTGAGAGGTCAAGTATATAGATAATAGAATATAATGTTAAATGTCCGGTTCCTCAGAAATGTTAGGGGACACATTTTGACATTCTGCACAGCTGTGCAGAACTCCATACAGGGAAGGCCAACAGAGAGGCACTGGCACTTTCCACTCTCTCCACACTTTGCATCTTTGCAATACAAGTGAGTAATGTCTCTCACTTCTGTAGGTGCTGGGGTTTTTGTAAATAGCAGTGGTTGAATGGCCCATCTCTGACAATCCACCCACTGCCAACAGGACTCCATAACAAGGGTTTGGGTTCGGGCTGTGACACCATATCGCTGTCTGAAACATTGCTCTTTACATGTTGTTGAAATGCATCCTCTGTTGGCGGCAGATTTTCCGAGGCTGTATCTGTTGTTGATGCAATTATGAACCTCAGTTCATCCAAGTTTGTGCACATCAGTCCATTTTCCTTTTTTCCATATAGCAGAAGCGCAAATTCTCTTGTGACTGGCAAAGACTCTTCCAAACTGGCAGAGAGTCCAAAATGGGCCAGATCTTTGAGGTCACTGAGATGGGTCTTGAGTTTGGTGAATGCTGTTTTCTTTCCAAGTAGGGAATGAGTCCTTACCCCAAGTGAAGGAGTTCTCTGGGTCTTGTTCTCGAGTGAGGGTGAGGGAACAATGGAGCGTGAGATGGGCCGGAGAATCGGAGCAGCGGGAGCGGTACTGCAGTCGCTTTACCGCACCGTTGTGACGAAAAGAGAGCTGAGCCAGAAGGCAAAGCTCTCTGTCTACCGGGCCATTTTCATTCCTACCCTCACCTATGGTCATGAAGGATGGGTCATGACCGAACAAACGAGATCGCGGATACAAGCGGCCGAGATGGGTTTTCTCCGCAGGGATAAGGTGAGAAGTTCAGTGATCCGGGAGGGACTCAGAGTTGAACCGCTCCTCCTTCGCGTCGAAAGTAGCCAGTTGAGGTGGTTCGGGCACCTAGTAAGGATGCCACCTGGGCGCCTCCCTAGGGAGGTGTTCCAGGCACGTCCAGCTGGGAGGAAACCGAGGGGTAGACCCAGGACCAGGTGGAGGGATTATATCTCTTCTCTGGCCTGGGAGCGCCTTGGGATCCCCCAGTCAGAGCTGGTTGATGCTGGAACTGCTTCCTCCGCGACCCGACCACGGATAAGGGGAGAAGATGGATGGATGGATGGATTTTTTCTTTCCTATTTTGTACAAACTATTTGTTGTGTCACAGCCAGTGAGTGCTTGACATGCTGGTAGACAGTTAGACATGTATTTTCCAATTTTCTCACTTATGGTGTTGATGGGGACATATCTCTCTCTCATTCCATGGCCTGCATGCATGTACACTAGAGATGAACCAAACATGTATTTGATTGCATAATATATGAGTAGTACTTCCTAGGGATGTAACGATACCAAAAACTCACGGTACGATAATATCTCGATAACAAGTCCACGGTACGGTATTTATCGCGATATTGAATAATAAAGGGGAAAATAAATGTTTTTGGTTTTTTTTCAAAAATGTTTTACTTGGAAAAATGTTCTTTATTAAATAATAAATCTGATTTGTACAGCATTTTAGTAGGATAGCAGTATTTTGTGTCAAAAACAAAGTGACAGTAACAGACTGGAACAAGAAAACCAGTGTTTTTGTACCTACTAGTACTACCAAACAAAGTAGGCATTTTCTTTGTGCCACTGCACCTCACAAATAAACAAGGACATTTAATAATCAGACCCTGCAATAAAATAAATCAAGTTTCACTTTAGTTTTTCAAGTAACTCAACTCGAATTCACTAAGTCACTCACTCAGCATCATCAGACAGGTTTTTAGGAATATGAGCATGTCCACATTTCCAGGTAGAAGCTGGGATGTTTGGGAGTTTACAATATCCCCTGCTGTGGAAAAAACTCTCTCGCTTGGTACTGATGTTGCTGGGACAGCAGTCGCGTTAACCGAATATTTTGTTTAACAATGACGGTACGTCCACACAGCGGCTTTGGAAAAAGCTTGCCGGCGGGCGTGTCTGAAGCTCGACCAACAACCAATCACATGAATCTCCCGCCCCTGACACACAAGCAGCGGTTTGATTGGCTAGAGCTTGTACTGGCATATGATTTGATTGGCTGACGCTTCCACCGAAAGCTTCAGAAGCTTCAAAAGTTGAACATTGCTCAACTTTTGAATCCTGAGATGCCTGGAAATCTCCGCTTTGCTTCCCACAATGCAGTTCGGCAAAAAGTGAGGCAAAGTGACGTCACCCCATTCAAAGTGAATGGGCAGAAGCGTTGGAAGATTTTTTTAATGCTGCTGTGTGGACGTACCGTGACGGAAAAATCTGAAAGCAGTCTGTCATTTTGACAGATTAGAACAAACTCGGAACAGCGCCAAAGTTTCCCCGCAGCGAGGCTCTGGTGTTATGCCGTGTTTAAAAAAATAAATAATAATAAATAAACCTTTGATGTGAGGAGTGAAGACAGGTGTTATACAGGTGTCATATGTTTATGATGTGTGATGACAGGTGTCATATGTTTATGAGGTGTTGTTTTATGGTGTCATATGTTTATGAGGTGTTGTTTATTATGGTATAATAAACCTTTGATGCCCGTCCTTTGATGAGTGTCTGATGACCTGTTGTTCAATTGCCCTCTCTAAAAGATTAGTTTAATATGATTTGTGTTAATTAAGGATGTTCTTTTAAGTTGTATGGCGTGTGAACTAATGTTTAATTACTTTATTAACTATAAGGAAGTCTCTTTGAAGTGGGTAATAATAATTTAAAGATCGTAATGACCCATTGATCTTTTATTGTTTAATTACTCAATTAAAGGTGACCTATCATGCAAATAGGTGTCAGAAAATACAACCCTCTGTCTTTTACTCCATACTCAAATCTCTAAAAACGGGGCTGCCACGGATCTGATACGGACTGATCCAGATTTGAATTATTTTCTACGTCACAAAAGGAGTGCTCCGCTTATTGGTCAATTCTCCACCTATTAGGGGAATGTGGGGTTGGGCCACGGCCGGCCATTGCCGCTCGAAAGCGCTGGAGACGCTGTAGTACATATGCCAGGCCTGTAAGTGGCGCTGTAGTCTGCCACAAAAGCAGCAAAGAAGACTTCCCTTGCATGGTTGCCATGGTTGCCCTTCTGTTTATTCTCCGCTGTGGTTCTTTTTCTCCCTCCCCGAGGCAAGCGTTTGCTCCTGCTCTCCGGTTAGTCCACCAGCAAATGACAAACACCCACCTCTCCGCCTCTTCCAAGGAACGAGGGGACCGTGCGGCAGTTCGATTTTTTTTCGCCGGTCAACATGTCCGTTCCCTGGATGATGAAAATAGTCTAAGTGCCATGTTAGGGGGACATCACGGAGCTCAGGAGTCCGCCCTTTGAGGCTTGAAGAGCGGACAAAGAGAGGTGTATTTACTGGTGTGTTTCCCTGGATGATGTAAATTGTCCAAATGCCATGTTAGGGCGACATTACGGAGCTCATGAGTCCGCCCTTGAGGTTTTGTTAACATTAATGCTTTTTGCTTTGTTTGTGTTACTAAGATACTTTTAGATACACTTTGAAGTGTGCAACACTTTACAAATGGTAGAATATTAAGTACTTTGCAAGTAATTGGGTTTATTTAATGGCAGTTTGTGATTTGTAGGGCTGTTTCAGTGAGACAGTGCAGTTTTGATAATTTCAAGTTTCAAGTTTCAAGGCTTTTATTGTCATCTGCACATTAGCTACAGTGTAGATATGGTAATGAAAAACATAGGTCACAGGCTCCTCCAACAGTGCAACATATATATATATATAAAGAGAGGACATAGAACAAATGAAACAGATAAAATAGTGCAATAGAATGTTTTGATAACTTTTGATTTTTGCTTTTTTCTCTCACCAAGGTACTCGAAGATACAATTTTATGTATGCAAAAAGTTCAAACTAGAAAAATTAAATACTTTGTCTAAATATATTTTCTTTAAGACTGTGACTCTTAAAGGCACTTTGTGATTTTAGAAATAATAATTGGGTTTCTTTAATGCCCATTTTTTTTATTTTAACACTTGTTCAGTTAAACAATGTAGGTTTTTTCTGATAACCACACATATTTTAGTTATTTTCTGCTACCAAGATACCTTTTTGATAGACTTTTATATAGGAACATTTTACAACTGGTAGAAAGTCAATTACTTTGTAAAAAATGTATTTTCTTAAAGACTGTGACTCTGAAAGGCATGTTTGTGATTTTAACACTTTTAGTGGAACTAGGCCGTTTTTTTTATTGTTTTTTTTGTATACGTTTACTGATTTTTGCTTTTGTCTGCTACCAAGATACTTTTGGATACAGTTTTATGTATGAAAACTGTACAATTGGTAGAAAGTTAAAGAGCAACTTGCAGGTTAGAGACACCAGTGAATAAATGTGTAGGAAAATGATGTATACACTAGATTTTCAAAAAAATATACAGAAATATACACTACAGTGACATCTGGCGTCGTTTTAGTAAGACATTTTTACTTCCGCATAAAAAAAGCCTCCCCACGTGACCTCCCGCGTGTGACGTAACATGGGGGAGAGCAGCCGGTCTAACGTATGAATAAACATGGATCACAATGCTAGTTTTGACACAGAAGAGGTTGAAAATATATATTCGAATGCATATGATTATAATTATGAGCCTGCTAGGCGTCCAAGAGACCAGGAGCAGCCAAGGATTAGAAGAAATAACGGCCATCGGAGAGAAATGGAGCTTTGTGTGAGGAGAACCAGTGGAGAACAGGGCAGCTGTCTTGGTGAGTGACCGGCGTTAGCTACAGTTAATGTTAGCTAACGTCAGTCACATCACAACATTGTAAAGTTAGCAATCATATATCAGGCTATAACTAAAGTAGTATTGATAATATAGTAACGTTACTGGCAGGACTGTTGATACTGATCCATAACAGAAACGAATGCGCAAGTATCAGCCGTATCTCGCGTTACCTAATGCAACTCCACGTCTACGTCTTACGGTGCTGTGTACCGGAGGGGAGAGAGAGAGGAGCGAAGGGGGGGAGAGAGAGGAGCGAAGGGGGGGAGAGAGATGTAATACGGTTTCCTGATAAACCTTTTGTTTGATAGGCTTCAGCTGTGGAGAGTATGTGCTGCAGGGAGGTGAATTAGAACAAACTCGGAACAGCGCCAAAGTTTCCCCGCAGCGAGGCTCTGGTGTTATGCCGTGTTGCACAACGCACCCAGGAACGAAAGCTAGCTCCGGTCCTTTTCCTGTTACGGCCCCTACACACGGCCGCGGGCGTTAACGCTTGCCGTCGGGCGTTAACGCTTGCCGTCGGGCGTGTCTGAAGCTCGACCAACAACCAATCACATGAATCTCCCGCCCCTGACACACAAGCAGCGGTTTGATTGGCTAGAGCTTGTACTGGCATATGATTAGATTGGCTGACGCCTCCGTCGAGGCGTCAAAAGTAGAACATTGCTCTACTTTTGCAGCGAGCACCGCGAGAGAAGGTACGCTTTGCTCCCAGAATGCAGTTCGGCGAATCGTGACGTCACCCCATTCAAAGTGAATGGGCAGAAGCGTTGAAGCGTCAACGCCCGCGGCCGTGTGTAGGGGCCGTTAGGGAAACTGTGGACTCGATGTCCTGACAATGACAGGCTGGAGTTTGTGCAACCTGCGCAAACACAAGCTCACTATGATTAAAAATGGTGAAATGCAATGTAAAATTACCGAAGAAATACCAGCTCACTAAATCACAACCGCTCAAACCAACTACAAACTACTACCGCGGATTGGGCAGAGAAGGAGTCCGAGAAAGTTGCTCCCCCATGTGACGTAATATGACGCGTTTGACGTTAAAAAAAAGCAGTTTTTAGTAGCAGAGCTCAAAACGGCTCCTTTCCCTCTGAATTCCTGCCCTTATGTCTTGTAAAACATATCAAATCCTGCATTAGCTTTTTTAATTGTAATTTTCAGGCAAAGTTAAGCATAAATGTAGTAAAAAAAAAAACCTGCAAGTTGCTCTTTAAGTACTTTTATTGAACAGATTTTCTTTAAAAAGGGAAGTTTTGTGATTTTAGCACTGTTTCGGTGAAACAATGCCGTTTTATAGAAATAACTTCAATGATTTTTACTTTTTTTCTCCTACAAAGATAGTTACACTTTGAATTTGTAATTAATTGAGTTTCTTAAAGAATCCAACTCTAAATGGAAAGTTTGTGATTTGAACACTGTTTGGATGAAACAATGCAGTTTTTGATAACTTCACTGTAAGCCTTTACTGTTAATTTACGGCAAATTTTCAACATTAACATGCTGTTTTTATCTAATACAGCTCTTAACTGTTATTTGCAAAGCATTGTGGGATTGTCAATTGCAATTAACAGCACATTGACCGTGAACTCTATGTTAATGTTAAATAAAGGTAAAGTACAGTATTTTTTGGAAATCGGGAACCGGAGCCAATACGCCTGCAACTCAGAGGCACGCTTCTCATCAACATCAACCCTCTGGAGTCCTGGGGCTAATTTGGCCGTTTTCACATACTTTTAAATTGTCTTTCTTAACCCCATTTAAGAAATGTTTAACATGTCAATATTTGGTATCTTATGTAACCTGATAGTTATTTATTTCATTTTGACACACTATATGAACATTTTTTGACCCAAAATCACACAAAAACGCAAAAATTGATTTTGAAAATGATGTCATTATGATGAGGTAAAAGTGTGATTGACGAATGAATATAATAATATATATTTATTATATGGAAATATTATGAATATATATATGTATATATTTGTGTATATATTATATTTGTATATATTTTATATTTGTGTATATGTTTATATATTATATTTGTATCTATTATTTTGTTTTATATATATATAAATATATTATATATGTTTATATTATATATCCATTATGTATATCATATATAAAACGAAGGGTCCTCCACTTCCTCATCCAAGTCCTCACTCTTTGACTCTGAGGAGGGACTGTCTTCCATGCGGTGTTGGCTTGAACAGTTCACATGATCTGATCGCGCCGGCGCGGCGGTCGACTTCAATGGGTAACCGTTAAGGTTAACTAACGGTAAACTCCAATATTTTTTGGAAATCGGGTGTATGGAGCAAACACGCCTGCAGCTCAGAGGCATGCTTCTCATCAACAGAAACTCCGGGTTCATCCATCTGGCTGCATCTACAAAATCGACGGTGATTACAAACCTTTTTTTTCTCTTTCTCAGTGTTTAATTCAAGAATGGGAATTTCCCAAAAATAATGTTTTAAATAAAACGGATGCCCAGCAAGCTGCATTGACTGTGTGATCGAGCACTGAATAAAGAAGATGGTTATGTTGTTGATGCGGATAAATCCAAGCAGAAAAGTGCTTTATCTTTGAGAGGAAAGTCGGGTGAAAGTGTTTAGGCTACATACAATTAAAATAACATTTTATTTTGCTGTTGATTTTCGCGCACTAGCTAAGAAGGTTGCCCTAGCCAACTAGCTAGCTAACGTTACCTTATAGCCTCTTGCCGCTTGTAAATAACTGTACACCAAAAATACACACTCAACAAGAATGTTGATGCAGATGATTATAAGCAGAAAAGTGCTTTATATTTAAGAGAAAAGTTGTCTAAAAGTGTGTAAAGGCTACATACAATTAAAACATGTATTTTCTTTAGATTTTATAGACAAGCCAAAGTTAACATTGCAACTTGGTTTGAGATTATAACATTCCAGCCTCAATATCGATGCATAATTTATTAGAAATGTGTTTGGTGGGTGTGCACACTATTTGTTATTGGAATTGAGAATGGAGTAAAAGTCAGGGCATTGTGTAAAACGTTTTTTCCTACATTGGTTGCAACCATGTTCCCCTGTCAGTTCTGTGGTAATAACTGTTTAACAATATTGGCCTATGTAAGACACATGAGAGTTCATACAAATACCCCTAATTTATGCTTTAAGTGTGTTTTGCCAGGTTGCATTCAGACTTTTAAAAACGTTTCAACTTTTAACTGTCACATTTACAGACATAAAGACACACGTGAGGTTAGGCCTCTGCAGTGTGGTGTAGTTGAACTATCATGCCATGTTGACTTCTGCAGTACAACATGTGAGGACTTAACAGCCTTTTACTCTCATTTGAAAATACACATCAGAGAGGGGAAAACAGTAGCTTGTCCTTATAGAAACTGTGAAAAAAGTTTTACAGTGTTATCCACATTCACAGCACATATGAGTAGGATGTGCTGAAAAAAAAATAAATGCAGAAAGTCTGCTTTATTCAGTTGTGAATCCTGGCATCTCCAATGGAAGTGAACAAGAGAAGTCTGATATGCAGATTGATCTCTCTAGTGATGTAGTTGATGAGCAAACAGAAAGGTTGACACAGAAAATGTTGAAGAATCCCGTTTTTTGGAAAATGTAGCCTTGTTTTATTTGAAAATGCAAGCAAAGTTGTTGCTTCCATCCACTGTCATTCAGACTATTATTGAAGATTATTGAAATACATGACATAAGCCAGTCCAATGTGCCTATCGAGCTAAAAGAGAAGTTGATTTTACTTAGGGTTTCAGAAGCTGACACAGCTGAGGTAATCGATGTCATGAAAAAGGAGGATCTGTTTAGTGCCTGCAACACTCATTCACTGAAAACTGACAAGAAACGAAAAACTGTTTTCAAGAACAGTTTCAATTTTGTGGAGCCAGTTCTGATTTGTCTTGGTCAGAATGAGGCAGGTAAAGAGTGTTTTGCTCAGTATGTTCCCATCAAACAAACAATTGAATCTCTTTTTCATTGCAAATCAGTGCAGGAACAATATGAGCAAGTACATTCAACTATTGGTTCTAAGGATATTCTACGGGATGTCTGGGATGGTAAAAACATTGCAGAGAATGTGTTCTTCCAGACGGAGAACCCTTCATTGAGCTTGATCCTATTTCAAGATGCATTTGAAGTGGTAAACCCACTGGGATCTGGTAAGAAAAAACACAAAATACTTGCAGTGTATCTTACTCTTACAGATATCATGCCACACAACAGATCAAGCATTGATCACATGCAACTTGTTCTTCTCTGTAGAGAACAGGACTTTAAGTATTTCGGTCAAGACTTGGTTATGGGCTCTCTGGTCAATGACCTTAAAGAACTGGAGCTTAATGGCGTTACCCTGTCTGATGGAAAGATCTACAAAGGAACATTATGTGCAATTGCAGGGGACAACCTAGGCTCACATAACATAGGAGGATTTGTTGAGAATTTCAGCAGGAGTATACATTTCTGCAGATATTGTGAGATCAGCAGGGAAGCATTCCATGCAGATCCTCTCATCATGGGACCTAACCGCACAAAACAGTCATACAGTGACCATGCTCAGAGCATTGAAGGAGATTCCTTATCTAGTGGAGGTGTTAAATTTGACTCTCTCTTTAACACACTCACATACTTCCATGTTTGTCAGCCAGGATTACCTCCATGTCTTGGCCATGATCTTTTCGAAGGTATTGTATCCTATGATCTGGCATTGTTCATTAAACATCTTGTTAAGGTGGATAAACAGTTCAGCTATCTTCAGTTGAATCGGCGAATAAATCAGTTCAGGTTTCTCAGTAAAGATGCTAACAACAAACCATGTGAGGTTAACCAAGAGGCTGGAAAACTTGGTGGACATGCTGTGCAAAATTGGTGTTTGCTCAGAATGATACCTCTCTTGATTGGAGACAAAATAGAACATCCAAGTGACAGTGAAACATGGCAGTTGATTTTACAACTTAGAGAAATGGTGGAGCTCATTTGTGCACCAGCCATTTCAACAGGCCAGATAGCCTATCTTAGAGTGCTTATAGATGAATATTTGTATTGCCGAAAGCAATTATTTCCTGAGCACCCACTGAAGCCTAAACACCATTATGTCAGTCATTATCCAGAGCTAATTGTTCAGTTTGGGCCACTTATCCGTCTCTGGACATTAAGATTTGAGAGCAAACACTCATATTTTAAACAGTGTTTGAGGAAATCGCGTAACTTTAAGAACCCATGTTCTACTCTTGCATAGAGACACCAGCTTCTACAGGCCTTTCTGAGTGCTGGGAACTTCTTCCCTCCAGAGGTTTTAGTACAGAAAGCTACGCAGTTTTTCTCAGGCGACTGGAATGATGACATCAGAGAGGCCATTGCCCAACATCATTTTGAGTCTGTTTACACTCTAATAGCCAATGAAGTTACTGTTAAGGGTACACAATACAAAAAGGACATGTTCATTGTTATCAATGAAGATGAAGAGGGCCTTGACATGGGAAAAATCAAAGTGGTTCTTGTTCATAAGCATTCAGCAGTATATTTTATTGCTGAAAAATATCATGCCATGCGTCTTCCTGACATGGGTGTTTATAGTCTTACACTAGTGCAGAGAAGGTACTGTTGTGTTAATCAAGAAAATCTTCTTGATTACTACCCATTGCCTGAGTACACTCTCAACTGCACACCAACAATAGTCCTTCACCATTCTTTCCCTTTATTTCAGAATGATGGCTAACCTAAATGAAGAAATCAAAGAGATCATCTGCAAGACCTTGCCAAATCTCTCTGAAGAGACCCAAACACAACTTGTGGCTAAACTTGGGAGCTCTGGCTTGGAGTCAAAAGAAGATTTGAAATATGTACACCAGGATGACATTGCTGATCTGTTAACTGTCCTTCAGTGCCGGAAACTGCTCGCTGCATTTAAATTAGGTAATGTATGATTTTATTCAGTGTGGCTTTGAAGTATGGATGCCCCTACACTTATACTAGTATCTGGTAGCTGACTAATTAAAAAAAAAAAAATGCTATATCATTTAGCAAGAAATATTCTGATACCAGGGGCTGCATGTAACATAACATAAACTATATACATAACATAAACTATATACAAAAAAGTATTTAGTCAGCCACCAATTGTGCAAGTTCTCCCACTTAAAAAGATGAGAGAGGCCTGTAATCACAGGCCTTTCATCCTAGGTATACCTCAACTATGAGAGACAAAATCAGAAAAAATAATCCAGAAAATCACATTGTAGGATTTTTAAGTAATTAATTGGTAAATTCCTCGGTAAAATAAGTATTTGGTCACCTACAAACAAACAAGATTTCTGTCTCTCACAGACCTGTAACTTCTTCTTTAAGAGCCTCCTCTGTCCTCCACTCGATAACTGTATTAATGGCACCTGTTTGAACTCGTTATCAGTATAAAAGACATCTGTCCACAACCTCAAACAGTCACACTCCAAACTCCACTATGGCCAAGAGCTGTCAAAGGACACCAGAAACAAAATTGTAGACCTGCACCAGGCTGGGAAGACTGAATCTGCAATAGGTAAGCAGCTTGGTGTGAAGAAATCAACTGTGGGAGCAATTATTAGAAAATGGAAGACATACAAGACCACTGATAATCTCCCTCGATCTGGGGCTCCACGCAAGATCTCACCCCGTGGGATCAAAATGATCACAAGAACGGTGAGCAAAAATCCCAGAACCACACGGGGGGACCTAGTCAATGACCTGCAGAGAGCTGGGACCAAAGTAACAAAGGCTACCATCAGTAACACGCTAGCCAATCAAACCGTGTGCAAGCTGGGAGTGACATACCGCAGTTCATTTTCTATATTCCTAAAAACGGAGGAGAAATTAGTTATTGCGGTAGGAAATCACCCGGTTCTCTATGACCACAAACCGGAGGAACCAGGCATGGAGGGAGGTGGCAGAGACAGTGGGTGAAACTGGTAGGTTTTCGCCTGTTTGGGGATTATTAGAAAATGGAAGACATACAAGACCACTGATAATCTCCCTCGATCTGGGGCTCCACGCAAGATCTCATCCCGTGGGGTCAAAATGATCACAAGAACGGTGAGCAAAAATCCCAGAACCACACGGGGGGGCCCTAGTCAATGACCTGCAGAGAGCTGGGACCAAAGTAACAAAGGCTACCATCAGTAACACACTACGTCGCCAGGGACTCAAATCCTGCAGTGCCAGACGTGTCCCCCTGCTTAAGCCAGTACATGTCCAGGCCCGTCTGAAGTTTGCTAGAGAGCATTTAGATGATCCAGAAGAGGATTGGGAGAATGTCATATGGTCAGATGAAACCAAAATAGAACTTTTTGGTAAAAACTCAACTAGACGTGCTTGGAGGAGAAAGAATGCTGAGTTGCATCCAAAGAACACCATACCTACTGTGAAACATGGGGGTGGAAACATCATGCTTTGGGGCTGTTTTTCTGCAAAGGGACCAGGACGACTGATCCGTGTAAAGGAAAGAATGAATGGGGCCATGTATCGTGAGATTTTGAATGACAACCTCCTTCCATCAGCAAGGGCATTGAAGATGAAACGTGGCTGGGTCTTTCAGCATGACAATGATCCCAAACACACCGCCCGGGCAACGAAGGAGTGGCTTCGTAAGAAGCATTTCAAGGTCCTGGAGTGGCCTAGCCAGTCTCCAGATCTCAACCCCATAGAAAATCTTTGGAGGGAGTTGAAAGTTCGTGTTGCCCAGCGACAGCCCCAAAACATCACTGCTCTAGAGGAGATCTGCATGGAGGAATGGGCCAAAATACCAGCAACAGTGTGTGAAAACCTTGTGAAGACTTACAGAAAACGTTTGACCTCTGTCATTGCCAACAAAGGGTATATAACAAAATATTGAGATGAACTTTTGTTATTGACCAAATACTTATTTTCCACCATAATTTGCAAATAAATTCTATAAAAATCAGACAATGTGATTTTCAGGATTTTTCTTTCTCATTTTGTCTCTCATAGTTGAGGTATACCTAGGATGAAAGGTCCTACAGGCCTCTCTCATCTTTTTAAGTGGGAGAACTTGCACAATTGGTGGCTGACTAAATACTTTTTTGCCCCACTGTATATATTGATTTGTTGTTGTTGTTTATAAGAATATTTAGGATTGTAAAATACTCTAACAGCTAAAAAAAAAAGGCATTGCTTTCTTTCACTTTCTGTCATTAACGCCCCGTCCACACAGCAGCGTTAAAACGCTTCTGAAAAAATTCTCCCCATTGACTTTGAATGGGGTGATGTCACTTTGCCTCACTTCTCGCCGAACTGCATTCTGGGGACGCAGGGTTGTTGGTTGTTCCTAGAGTCTCTAAAAGTACAATGGGAGCCAGAGCCTTTTCTTATCAAGCTCCACATTTGTGGAATCAGCTTCCAGTTTGTGTTCGGGCGGCAGACAGCCTATCCGTTTTTAAGAGTGCGCTTAAGACCTTCCTTTTTGATAAAGCCTATAGTTAGGGCTGATTAGATTCAGCCCCTAGTTTTGCTGATATAGGCTTAGTTTGTCGGGGGGACATCTTACAGATGAAGCACTTAATTTCGGACTCCAGCTTACCTGTTCCTGCCTACGCCCAGTTTCGAGGAAGGTCAAGCCCTCCCACTATTTTCCAAGAGGGCGTTGCCAGATTTTCAATTTCAGGTTTTCAATGATCCATTGCAGCTGGCTTCATTATAATTACATTTATTTATAACGGGGGCGGTCTCAAGTCAAGCTGGAGGCTTTCCCTTGAGCGAGGGCAGACCACTTACCAATCACTGCCCTTGCGTTTCAAACTGTCCGAAATTAAGTGCTTCATCTGTACTTCTTCCTTCTCTCTGTCTGTACCTGTGTACTCTCATGTTCCGATTAACCCAGCTTCCCCAAATGTCTTTCTTTTTGGTGTCTATATACGCCGGGATCCGGAGTCATGGATGATCCTGTTGCTGCAGTCCTGTGTCCTGGATCGCGAGCCCTGGATCTTGAGTCGTGCCTGTTGCTGTGGTCCTGGATCATAAGTCCTGGATGGATGTCCTCGTGGATTCATCTTCCTATTATACACACATGCATTTCCAAACATTTGGACTACCTATGTTGCAAATATATTGTCTTTTCGATTTACACACGGCATCTATTGCACGTATGTCCGTCCTGGGAGAGGGATCCCTCCTCTGTTGCTCTCCCTGAGGTTTCTCCCATGTTCCCCTTTAAACTGTGGGTTTTCTCTGGAAGTTTTTCCTTGTACGATGTGAGGGTCTAAGGACAGAGGGTGTCGTATTGTCATACTGATATTCTGTACAAACTGTGAAGTCCACTGAGACAAATGTAACATTTGTGATATTGGGCTATATAAATAAACATTGATTGATTGATTGATTGATTGATTGATTGATTGATTGATTGATGGGGAAGCAAAGCGAATATTTCCAGGATTTTCAGGATTCAAAAGTTGAGCAATGTTCAACTTTTGAAGCTGAGGTGGAAGCGTCAGCCAATCAAATCCCGTTTAAGCAAATCTGACAGTTCAAGCGCTAGCCAATCAAACCGCGTGCAAGCTGGGAGTGACATACCGCAGTTAATTTTCTATATTCCTAAAAACGGAGGAGAAATTAGTTATTGCGGTAGGAAATCACCCGGTTCTCTATGACCACAAACCGGAGGAACCAGGCATGGAGGGAGGTGGCAGAGACAGTGGGTGAAACTGGTAGGTTTTCGCCTGTTTGGGGATTTTATATCCAGTTTACTTCGTTTTTTAACATTGCTATTGCTTTGTATGTCGGGGGCGGGAGATTCATGTGATTGGTTATTGGTCGCGTTGCTCGCAAAAAATCCCCAAGCTTTCAGACACGCCCACCTCCAAGATTTTCAAGATTTTTTAACGCTGCTGTGTGGACGGTCCGTAAGACTAAGGCAATTTATTTCAATCTAGGCACAAGCTCATCATCAACTAAAATACTGATGTAATTTCAACGCCTAAATCGCATTTAGACTTTTTGACCAATCACAGAAGCAAAGCAGATATATGTTATCTTGAAATGCCTCCAAGTTAAATAATCATAATTGTTATGTTGTTAGGGTTAGGGACTGACAAATCTATCTTGCTGCATGATATGTCATATGTAGACATCTGCCATAACTGCTCCGGATAGACTTCTATACTGTATATCACCATGCAAATTCCAAAAAGTATTGAATGCTGTCATTTATGGTTGTTGGTGAACTTCTTTTAACAGTGTGGGCCAATATTCGAACATTTCCCAACCATATCAGGAATGTACACATTTTTGGTGTATAAATGCAGGTGCAAAACAAGTAAAGCTTTTTGGTTTTAAATCCACATTTGGCCATTGCCTGAATTGACACTGATGTAGCCTATTATCAATGTGCCCTAAATCTTTTGGGATTCTGATTTCTTGATTTCTGTTCTTTTTTTTAGAAACCGAGACATTTATATTAGATCTGCAAGCGCTTCCAACCTCCTGCTCACTGAGTAGTGCTTCATCAAGATCAACATTATCAAGCAGTCATGATTCTAATATATCACAGCCCCATGACAGTTTATATTTGGCATGTCATGCATAAAACCTGTGTCATCTTTCTTGAAACTGACGTGCTGTCAAAACAAGTTATTTTTCTGCTTCTTCATCCTCTGAATTGTCCTCGCCCGTCTCTCTTCCTTCAGCCATCACAACAACAATCAAGTCAGATCTGTAAAATGAAACACCTCTTCCCAGAGCATGACTTCCCTATTGAGGGGGTGCGTTTTAAATATATTATGCATTAACTGCATTATGCTTTTTACGGAAAATCGTGACAAACTATGACTTATTCTTAAATTTGTAGTTCTAGTTTTTAATTTTTTTTAAATGTCACGATAGTATTTTCAAGTCGTACTTTAGTATGTACCAAACATATCGGCAATCATAAATTTCCTTGAGGATGTGGAAATGTGGAAAAGCACTCAAATGGATCCTCAGACACTGATTGAACCCCATGACAGTGTGTCCAATGCATCAGACAAGAGGAGCTCACCTGGTTCAAAGCCAGGATCAGCAACTTCTTCTGCTTCCTCAACCCACCTCAAAATGGCCACAGAGAGAGCTGCCCTCCTTTCCCGGGCAGCAGGATTAAAAGAAAAGCATGCACTCGAAATGGAAAAGACTCAACTGCAAGCTAGATTCGAACGGATGGAAATGGAAGTGAACCTAGCTGAATCTGATGCAAGAATGAAAGTCCTGGAGCACTTTGAGACTGGTTCACAAAATCCAACACGAGCAAAATGCATGAATGACTATTTAAAAGGCTACAGAGTAAAACCAGATATGTCAATGGATGCAGAGCTGTCTCCAATGACCTTTGCTGAGATGCAGGAATTACAGGAACAAATAATAATGGCAATTTCCTGACTGTGATGCAAAGACAAAATTAAATTGTTAATTTACTTGTACTTCAACTAAAGCAAACATCACTGCCCACTAGGGAAATCCCAGTCTTTGATGGCAACCCCCTGAATTATCAAATATTTGAGAGGGCATTTCAACATGGCATTGAGGAGGAAACCACCAGTAACCAGGATCGATTATATTACCTGGAACAATATACTTCGGGATCCTGCACGGAACTGGTGAGAAGCTGCCTTCACATGGATGCTAACAGTGGCTTTGCTGAAGCTAAGAGACTGCTAAAAGTGCATTTTGGAGATGAGCTCAATATAGCAAACGCACATATGGGAAAAGCTCTCAACTGGAACACTATAAAGGCAGAGGATGGAAAGTCACTGCACTGTTATGCACTTTTCCTGAGAGGCTGCTGTAATGCAATCAGGGATCTGCAGGACATGGGGGAGCTGGACCTGCCATCCAACCTACGGCTCATTCTTTCAAAGCTACCTTACAAATTAAGGGAGGAGTGGAGAACACCAGCTTGTGACATTCTGGACTGGAGCCATCAAAGAGCAAGATTGCATGACCTTGTTGTATTTATTGAAAGACAAAATAGAATACTTCAAGACCCTCTCTTTGGCTACATTCCCGATCAACTTAACAGTACAAAGACGGCTTTCAAGACCAGGACTCTTGTTGATTCAAGTAAAGGAAGCAGTTTTGCAACCACAGTGTCAGACAGCGGTGCAGAGAAACCCAAAGAAGACAAATATCCTGTTAAAAGCTATTCCTCCACTAACAATGACACCTCATGTACCTTTTGTACAAGCATGCATCCTTTAGTAAAGTGTTTTTATTGTAAAGCACTTTTATTGTATGTACAGCACTTTGGCTCGACCAAAAATCGTTTTAAAAATGTGCTTTATAAATAAAATTTGATTTGATCTGATTTGATTTAGTTGAATGCCATAGAATACATTCAATATCTCATGAAACATTGAGCTTCTGAAAGAGAAAGGACTATGCTTTGGCTGCCTGAAGGTGGGGCACTTGAGCAGGAACTGTAACAGGAGAATGACCTGTCAAATCTGTCATGCTAAACACCCAACTATTCTGCACATTAAAAGATCTTCTAAGCCTGAAACTGAGAACTTTACACATGATAAGGCAGAGCAGAAGAGTGGGGGAGCAAGGCCTGATGAGACATCCATCAGCAGTGCTCTTGTTTGAGTTGGAGAAGGTGAAGGAATCGGGGCTGGTAAAGACAGCATACTTGCCATAGTGCCAGTGAAGGTGAAACTCTGCCATGGAAATAAAAGCATACTGACCTATGCATTCCTGGACCCTGGTAGTACCGACACATTTTGCACAGAAGGGCTCATGAGGCAGCTTGGTGCTAGAGGACGGAGACCTGAAGTCCTTCTTCAAACGATGGGAACAGAGAAAACAGTCAGGAGTTTTGAGGTAACAGGTCTAGAAGTGGGCAATATGGAAGATGGCACATATATATAACTTGCCTAAGGTTTACACTCAGAACAAAATCCCTGTTACCAAAAGAAACATTCTTACCCAGGTGGACCTCAAGAAAAGGCCTTATCTGCAGGACATCCAAATAAAAGAAATAGATGCTGACGTGGGACTTCTTATCGGAGTAAATACTCCAAAGGCTATGGAACCATGGAAAGTTATAAATAGCCAAGGAAATGGCCCCTATGCAGTGAAAACACTGTTAGGATGGGTCGTTAATGGTCCACTTAATGCTTCCACAGATCTGGATGATGAAACCCCCGTGGCATTAGTGAACAGGATCTCAATTGTTCACCTTGAGAAGCTCATTGAAAGACAATATATTAACAACTTTCCAGAGAAAGAGTATGAAGAGGAAAGACAAATGTCAGCTGATGACCGAAAGTTCATGCAGATTGTATCAAGCTCGGTTTCTCTTAAAGATGGCCACTACAATTTACCTCTTCCTCTAGATAATCCAAACATTATCATGCCAAACAACCGCCAAATGGCAGAGCAACGAGCAATGTCACTAAAAAGGAAATTCCAGAAGGATCAGACTTATGCAGCTGAGTATAAAGGCTTTATGAGTGACATTATCAAAAAAGGATATGCAGAGAAAGTACCATCGGATGATCTACATGTGGAAAACGGCAAAGTGTGGTATATACCCCATCATGGTGTCTATCATAAACGTAAAAAAACGATCCGTGTGGTCTTTGATTGTGCATCATCCTATAAAGGCAAATCCCTCAACAGTGTACTCCTTCAGGGCCCTGACCTGGCAAACTCATTGATTGGTGTTCTACTCAGGTTCCGTCAAGAGCCCATCGCCATTATGGCAGATATTGAGGGGATGTTTCACCAAGTGCATGTAAACGAGAACATAAACTTGCTGAGATTCCTGTGGTGGCCTGAAGGAGAAACCAGCACAAATCTGGAGGAATACCCGATGAGGGTCCATCTCTTCGGAGCTGTTTCCTCTCCAAGCTGCGCAAACTTTGCATTGCGAAGAAGTGAAGTGGCAGAAACAATCAAATCACATTTCTATGTGGATGATTGCCTCAAGTCGCTAGCAACAGAAGATCAAACTATAAGCCTTATTAGGTCTCTCAGAGAAATGTGTTCCCTTGGTGGATTCAAGCTGACGAAAGTAATAGTCGAGCGGTGCTAGCATCCATCCCTGATGAAGACAAGGCTAAACAGGTGAACACCTTTGATCTGGACAGGGATAAGCTGCCACATGAAAGAGCACTAGGGATGTACTGGGACATTGAAAATGATATATTCAGTTTCCGTGTGACTGTGAACAACAAAACCCTTACAAGAAGGAGTATACTTTCCACTGTCAGCTCTGTTTACGATCCTCTTGGTCTTCTTGCCCCTTTCATATTGAAGGCAAAGCAAATACTTCGACTCCTCTGTAAAGCCCAATATGGATGGGATGAAGAAATTCCAGTGGAACTCTCAAAGCCATGGCAGAAGTGGCTCAAGGATTTAGACCAGCTGGCCAGATTCCAAATTGACAGGTGTGTAAAACCCAAGAACTTTGGAAGAGGGAAAACTGCACAGCTACACACCTTTTGTGATGCAAGTGAAGAAGGATACGGTACCGCAAGTTACCTGAGATTCACCAATGACATGGAGGAGGTACAAGTAGCCTTTGTGATGGGAAAATCAAGAGTTACCCCACTAAAAATCATGACAATTCCAAGGTTGGAACTCACTGCTGCTACATTGGCTGCACGAATGGACAAAACGCTCCGATCAGAGCTACAAGGAGTCAGTACTACGCCGGTTTCCCTTTATAAATCACAATCAACTCGAAATGCGGTGCAGCTTTTGCGGGCTTCACGTAACGCCCATATTTGCCTATAAATAGTCAAAGAAACGCCCCGTATTAATATTCACTCTGACTGACTGCATGAAGAAGATCGCAGGAAATGACGACAGAACAGCTAAAAAAGACATCTCACACCGTGTCAGATTTAGGTTATTTTGGGGAGGTGGAGACACATCACATTATTTGGTGGATGCAGTTTGAACCAGAGTAGCAGCATGAAGGTTGGATCGTCACCAAAGTAAATGGGTTCGAAAAAAGTGGTCCAAAAAACGTTAATGACAATGTCAGTGTGTTTGTGCCGGGGACCGGAGATCGGGGGATCTCTGCGGAGTGGAGTCAATTCATGTTTATTTTTGTATTTGGTGGTTTGTGTTCCAGCTGCCGATCAGCAGCCTGTGCATCTCAACCCCCCCCCCCCCCCCCCGCAGCAACTCTATCCACCACTTAAATGAAATAAAACTAATGTGTTGAGTTATATCAGCTGCCAAATCTACCAAATATATGGTGTTCTTAGTTTCCATACCTCCTGTGTTTTATGAGCGACTTATCAAGTCTTAGCAAACGGCATAAAACACGATTAAACATATATTAAACATATATAAAACCATGCTCGCATAGGCGGCGCCTGAGGCTCAGGTTTGGGAAGGCTAAATAACTTTTTTTACCTGACGCTGCCCGCCTCTGGCTTGAAAGCACCGCGTACTGACCAATCAGAGCTCAGTGTGTGGAGTTTAAATCTATCAAGTCATATTACAGGATAAAGGAAATACAGTTTAAACTGCCGTATGCAGAGAAAACGCCGACGTGTCGCACTTATCATTCACATCATCAATCAGATCATCGATCATATAATATTATAATATATCCATCCTGATCTCACCAGAATGCGTACAAATGACACGACTTTGCAAAGTCGTGCAATAGATACGCAGAAGTCCGTTTTTGCGTGCATATGATACTCCCACGTTACGTTTGTTATCAACGTAGGCCTATGTCAAATACGTTTTTTTCTACAATTTTCTTCGACGTTACGTTTGTTTTGAACGTATCTTAAATGCGTTTATTTTCTACATATCTTTGCCATTTATTTAACCCTAACCCTCACCATAACCGAATAAGCTGCTGTGTCATCATATATTTCCTTATCTGATCTGGATACAGCTGCATGCATAAACGCTCTAAAGAGCATCAGAACAGATCGAGGCACCAACTTCATCGGCACACAAAAGGAACTGGAGGAGTCTGTAAAACAACTGGATAACGACAACTGGATAACGAAGTACAAGCAAACACTACTCAAAGAAGGAATTGATTGGACGTTCAATCCCCCCTCTGGAGCTCACCATGGCGGAGTGTGGGAGAGGCTAATACGACTGGTTAAAAAGATCCTCCACTCTGTCTTGAAGGAACAAACATTGGATGATGATGCTCTGCACACAGCCTTGTGTGAGGTTGAGGCAATAATGAACGATAGGCCAATCACAACAGTGACAAATGACCCAAACGACCTTGAACCCCTCACACCTAATCACCTACTTCAGTTAAGAACAAATCCAATCTTGCCCCCTGGACTCTTTCAGAGAGAGGATCTGTACTCACGGAGAAGATGGAAACAGGTGCAATACCTTGCTGACCTGTTTTGGAAGAGCTGGACCAGGGAATACCTTCCTTTGATGCGAGAACGGAACAGATGGAATACTATCAAAAGAAACTTAGCCCCCGGAGACCTGGTCGTCATCGTTGATGAGAACGCACCGAGGAACACTAGGCTCCTGGGACGCGTAGTTAAGACCCTTCCTGGTTCAAAAGGACTTGTTAGGAGTGTCCTGGTTAAAACCAAGACTAGTACCATTGAAAGACCCATAAGACCCCTGCTCCTGGAGGCAACAGACTGAGCCTATAAGCCTTAGCCTTTCAGTCACGTGCACCTCTGACTGTTAGACAAACGGACTAGACTCTTGGTCTCCTACCCCCCCCCCCCCATCAAAGGCTGCCTTTTGAACAGCAGAACATTACAGACAATTAGTACTAGACCTACACACTCAGTACTGGTCTTACATGGACTTGAAAGTATGCAATATACTAAGTTAAGGTAAGTTGATAGGACACAGCTGATGGTGATGAGACGGGGAAGCGGAAAAGTATTTTGACCGTGTGGGAATGTATTGTAACCCTAACCTTAACCCAGGATGTGAACTGGGAACTCTCCAAGTACTGGTCCAAGCCCCTACTGACTGAGCCTCTGCCGGGACAATACTTTAATAATATTTAATATTGTACTAACACTCTTATAGGGAATCTGTTGAAATAATACATTTATTAAAGTCAATGTTTCAATGTTTCAGAGATGTGGATATGTTGGCTAAAAGTTAAAAGGTCAAAATAGTATACTTGCATCCACTTATATCCTGCATCCGCTTTGTTATGGTCTTAAATGTTGTCAGTCCATACAGATACAAAAAGGTCTGCCAGCAGAAGTCACCTGTTTGGCTATTCCTGTTTCCTTTCAAATGCCTTGAAGTACAGCAAATTCACATATGAGCATCAGACATATAACATATTATTATTAAAGAGAAGGTTCTTTCCCAGAGGGAGACTCATTAGAGGCATTGTACATCCTATGGAACCTTGTTGGCACATTGGATATCATCCTGAACTTGGAATCGCTCATTTTCTTTATACTACTGCACTCCTATGTTTAGTTTTGTAGACGCTCAACTTTTCAAATATTTATCAATGAATTTTAGCCAACAATATAAGCTGTTTTTGTATTACTTTGAGCCTTTATTCATGCTTCATTCTGTTATTGATTTCAAGCTAACTTTGTAATCCTTTTTTGTTAACTATTTTGATGCAAAAGACTAACTGAGACTATGGAGCTGCTTTACAATCTTCCACATATTCCCCAACAACTGCAGAAGCTCCTCTTCGGCTACCTTTCCCCCAGGCTGGAGATCCCTGCAGAACAGAGGACACTCCACCGTGGGTCAGAGGGAGAATGTCTTTTGGTATGTTTTTTTAACCACATGAACATGTAACGTCACATCATAATTAGCATAATACCGCTTGGAAGAAGAGAGTTGGAGCCCCTGCCCCCCCACAGTGCAGCTGAGCGGAGGCCGTCCCCCGGACATTCGTACCCAAGGTGGAGGTGTGGAGGTAGGGAACAGATGAACTCCACACTCTGAGCTGTGGAGAGCCTGATTCCAGCAGACACTGAACACACAAACACAACATAATGTCACCTGACTAAGGTGTGTATGTGTGTATTTGGATTGTGCAGGAATAAAGAGGTTTTACAAATTACCTTTCTGAAATATTCAGGCATGGTACTGGAGAGATTGGTCTTGAAAAGCTCCTGAAATGACATTTAATGTAATGTAAGACTTAACAAGATATGAAATATCACAAACTTAAGTTTCCACATCTGCGATCACATGGTTCTGGTGAGGAGAGATTAAAGACAGCAGTTGTATCCAGTGGTGGAATATAACACATTCACTCAAGTACTTAAGTATAGTTTTGGGGAACTTGTACTTTACCATTTGATACTACTTCTACTTCACCTCAAAGGTAAATATCGTGCTTTGTACTGCACTACATTTATTTAGTTGATTTATTTAGTGAGTAGGTACTTTTAACATAAATAACAACTTGTGTTTATATGATATATACTACTAATCTACTCAGTAGTACACAATGTATAACACTTGCTCCACAATGACAACTTACAGCATTACAAAACTCTAGTATGTATTTTCTAATAATAAAAACGGAATAATATAATATAATATATATTATAACAGAAGAGCCATCCTGCACAATGTTCACTTTTGATACTTGAGTACATTTAGCTGATACAACATTTTTACCTCACGACAATTACTTGTAAAGGAGTATTTTTAAAGTGTGATATTAGTACTTTTACTTAAGTAAAGGATCTCAGTACTTTTCCAACTCTGGTTTTAACATATGCAGAACCAATAGGTGAGGTTCATATGATCTCTATGCAGTAGGTACTATCTAAGCTAACCTTTATTAACAGATACCAGATCCTTCCATGTGTATGCTCACAGCTCTGATGTACTCACACTGAGCTCTGCTCCAGAGACGTCGAGCTGGAATCGGGCATCATGGTGTGCAGCAGTAAACATGGGGTTCAGAACCTGGTCTGGGGTTAAACACAAGTTATCCATTTCACCCTTACAACCGAGACACAATGGAAGATTTAGGGGACTCTGGATTATTAGGATTGGACAGATTGCTTATTTATTTGAAACTAATTGTCCTCAGTAGAGGTAATCTTTTCATCTTGTGCTCTTTATATCCAATGGTTGCAGGATTTTTGATCCTGAAAATGTCTGAATTGATCCAGCATCCTCAATGAACCAAACACACTCAAACTGTCTGAATCGCACAAGCCATTTTGTTTTACTATTGTTTACATAGCCTTTAATGCCATATTCAACCCAATTTATGCTAATTGCCCAACATATGCAAGTTAGCATCCGGCAGTTTCTATGTGCTGGGGACTGGTATTATATATTTCTAACATAACACTTTGGGGTGCTCACACAGGAAACACATTTTGATACACTGGCACCCAACGTTGGAAAGAGATTATTTTTGCTGCATTTGAAGTCTAGAAGTTCACAATCAACATGTATCAGATTTGTATTGTTTATTACATCAACTAAAATCCTGAAGAGCAGAGGGACCTGTTACATTATTGGATTCTCCCTCTAAGATAACTTTTTATTTTATTGCACCTGCACTTCTACATTTCAAGAGGCAGAGTACTGCTCACTGCTGACCTGAGATCCAGAAGTAGAGCATCTTGTGTTCAGCCAGCTGACTGGGGTGGAACACAGACTCATTGATGACAGCAGACACGTTTTTGTAGATGGACAGCCCCTGGAAGGTTTATGAAAAAACAATAAGTATTGGATGAACAGAAAGACAACAGAGTATTGATACTCCAAACGTTGCTTTAATGAACTGGAATTCTATTGAAGATGACTGCAGTCTATACACTGCTGTTTACTATTAATCTAATACAGCTGCTCTCTCCACCCTAGCCCTGCTGATGGTGATGGTGGAGGTGTGTCTCTCTCTCCATTGCTTCCTGGTAATCCAGATGTCTCGTAACCGTCAGAGATTAGGACGGGAAGGGGCTCCGGAGTTGAGGATCAGGGTGGAGGATGTGATGTTTCAGTTCATCCTTCAGTTCAGGATCCAGTCACAGAGGGCGCTGTTGAGCCCCAGGCCTCTGAGCTTGATGGCCAGCTTGGAGGGCACAATGGTATTGAAAGCTGAACTGTAGTCAATGAACAGCATTCTCACATAAGTGTTCCTCTGGTCCAGGTGTGAGAGGGCAGTGTGGATGGTGAGGGCTATGGCGTCATCTGTGGACCTGCTTGCTCTGTAGGCAAACTGCAGGGGGTCCAGAGAGTCAGGGAGGGAGGAGGTGATGAAGGTTCTGACTAACCCCTCAAAGCACTTCATAATGATGGAGGTGAGTGCTACTGGGCGGTAGTCGTTGAGGCTGGTGATTTGTGTCTTTTTGGGGACAGGAACGATGGTGGAGTGTTTGAAGCATGTGGGGACTACAGACTGCAGCAGGGACCTGTTGAAGATGTCTGTGAACACCTCTGCCAGCTGAACTGCCATCAGGTCCAGGAGCCTTGTGTGGGTTAACCCTTTTAGAGGATTTACACACATCTTCCCTGTATAAAACAAAAGGGCAGGGCTCCTGGTCCTTCTGTGCCTCCACAGCCTGGCTGCTCTCCAGAGCGCCACCTGGAATACTTGTTCTCTTCCAAGTCAGCGCTGCTGTGCACGATAACCCATGATTTAAATTTAACATAAACCTCACCATTTATATAAGGTTTCTGATTGGGGAATATATAATAATATATATATATACATTTGCATTTGCCGATCTAGCAAAGCACCCTGCAGTCAATGTTTAACAGTTTCTCTGTTCATATTGATGGACTTTTTTCAAAACCAAGCAGCTTATACTTAGTCTTAGGTTGCATGCAGTGGAGGGGCCTTTACCTTGTGGTAGGACTCTATGTAGTTTGCAGTGATGACAGGGGCAGCAGCTACACCAATGTCCACACTGATGTCTCCATCACTGAGGAACTGCTCTGTAAGCACACACAGACATATACAGGTAAACACACACACACACACACACACACACACACACACACACACACACACACACACACACACACACACACACACACACACACACACACACACACACACACACACACACACACACACACACACACACACACACACACACACACACACACACACACACACACACACACACACACACCTTGTGCACACACCTGCTCTCTCTTGTATGAAGTCTGCCAATATATTTGCCACCTTGTTGATCTCCTTACAAATCTGTGTTTGAAAACATATTCAATTCAGTGTTATCTTTACTCTGACTATAAGAAGACATGTCAACATGTACTCTGGCTACAATGCTGAAAAGTGATTCATACTTTATTTATTTTCTTTGGTCCTCACCTGTCTCTTTACTACCAGTTTGACAGTGAAGGTGATGAAGTCAGTGAAGAGCTTCTTCAGCAAGTTGGGTCTGATCCAGGCAGCAAACACAGCACGGTTAGACACAGATTATCATGCAGACTGCTGTTAACATCATTAGGGTTCAGTTTTGTAGCTTACTCTTTGTCGCCCTGCAGATGCAGACTGAGTTTGTGAAAATTAAGAAAACAGTCCGATGTGTCTGCTGCCACCTTCCCCTCTCCACAGTCTGACACAGGACACACAAACAGAACAGATGAGGACGTTTAAGGAAAGATTTAAAGTTAGTCAGTTGGAACAAATAGGTTCCAGTATACCGAATCAGCAGCTGCCTTACTGAAGGACTGAATCATTATACACCAAACCTTTTAAAAAAGTAATGTGAGAAAATATTTGGGATTTGCCAACATAAATAAAAATGATGTGTTAACTTAAGGCTGTTTGTATGAGACAATGCAATTGAATCAATTTGAAGGCAATATATACAGATGTTTGTTGTATAATGATCAGATTGTATATCTTCTTTGTAAACTGTACTGTTCTGTAGGCTAATACTTGAACAAAAAAACAAAAAAAATTAGGTTGTGTAAAAATTGTATTTATTTGCATATTTGATATTGAGGTGATCTAAAAAAAAAAAAAGGAAAGTAATCAGGTTACATTACTTTTATATTTTGATGGATTTTTTTACAGGTAACTAGAAATTGTAATGGAATACATTTTTTTAAGTCGCCCTCCGAGCCCTGAGGGGCCGACCCAAGCATTGTTTTTCTGCACTCACTTTCAAGCCCTAATCCCTGTGCACACATACAAAACAAAGCACTTACAGAGTTTGGGGTTGATTCCGAGATCAATCTGAGATTCGATTTCAAAGTCAATTGAATGTTCAACGCTGACACTACATGAAAAAAGAAATACAAATGGCATATTAATACGCATCAATTTACTGGGGAAATGTGTTTGCAAAGGAAGTGATGTAACCATGCTGACAGAGCAACATACAGGAACTCAAGTTAAATCAACAGAAGCACACAGAGGAGTAGCAGTGCTGATGTCAATGAAGTGTTCTGAATATGAATGATTGGCAGTGTTCAGGTGCTGGTCACACAGACTCACAGCCAGCTGCCGTATCCATACTGGATTCTCCCTTTAAAGACTGCCGACACATTTGTTATTTCCATGGAGATCCCTTCCCCTGGATGAAGTTCAAATGCACTCTGACCAATCGACAGGTTGTGAATCTCCAAACTGGGTGAAAGATGAAACATGACATGACTTTATGACATGTTGCGTGTCCATCTGTGTATTATGGTTGTGTGTGCCCTCTTACTTTTCCAGGCCATATATGACTGTGCCTATAAGGAACAGGGACGTCTCTCCCTTCACACTGGGATATCTGGCATGTTTGAACGCTGCCTCAATCACTTTGGTTGTTTTCTCGTTCACTGCCCGCAGCGCACAAACACACATATGGTCAAAGACAGTTAAAACAACATCATGTAGCTACTTTACCTTGATACTACTGCCTCAAAAAAACTTTCTTGCAATCACTTTAAAAAAAGGTGGGAGGAGCTTCTCAGACCCGTGGCCGGGGGGGGGGGCGGAGAGTTAGCAGTGCCAGAACAGGAGCCATGCACTACCAAACAAGGTTACTTCTCTGACTGGCTTTATCATTGGCGAGAGCTTCACAACATAAAAAGCAGCAGGACACAGATGCATGCTGGGCTTTGTGATGTTGGACTATAGTAAGTAATTATGTGCACTTACTTGATGTTCCGCTGTGTTAGCATGATTGTAAAGTTGCAATCTTAGTTTATAAGTATTTATAATGAACTTGCAAGTACCATGCACGTTACTAACAGCTGTCCATGTTTCTGACAATGGTTTCAAAGTGAATTACACCCTGAGGCTGCTGAGGTATACTGTAGGTCACACACATACAGAATGTTACATTACGCTGTTTAAGGACAGGCACATTGCATACAGCTGGGTATTCACACTCCAAAGCAACTGGTAACTCATTAGTACTTCCATATTTAATGAGAATAAATGAAGAAAAACGTTATTACCCTCTGGAATATGAAGATATATGGAATGAATAGCATTGAATCTGCATTAACGATTGAAGTGTTTCCCATTAACTCCTTTTACAGCAATCTTTTTGTTTGTTTTTTATCAAAATAACATTATATATATATTAATATAAGTAACTTTGGAGGTTAACAACAAAATAGGGTCAAAATCCACTCACAAACAACAGCAGCAGGGTAGGTCAGGCGGCACACAGCTCCCGTGAACCTGTAGGCTTCAGCGGGGTCCTGGAGGCAGGCGTGGGACGCCCCAAATACAAAGAGGAAGAGCAGCAGCGAGGGGACAACATCAAGAGACATTGTGCAAGAGAGCTTCACCTCTGTCCGAGCGGTTTGAGGAGTCTAACCCTGCGGACAGTTGAAGTTGAATTTATGTTTGGAAGTGTTTCCTTTGTGTTTTCCCGAGCAGTAGGCTTTCTCATCCACTGTCACCAGAGGCCCGCAGACTCCAGCTCCCAGATAACTGTGATGTTTCAGACAGCCCTGTTTTGTTTTTTTCTGAGAGAACCCGACCGCCTGCCTTGTTCTTTGAACTGTCAGGGAGGGCAGGCCACTGTAGTGGAAAGTCTTTCCTTCATCCAATCAGAGAAGGACAACTTGTGGGATTCACAGTTGATGGACAAACACTGACTCCGATGTGTCTCACCCAAGGCCCCCTTAAAGTAAACTGGTCAAAGTGCAACCTTTTCTGTGATGCCAGTGTCAGAGAACCTCAGGTAAATAAACACAATCTAAAGCTTTATCGATTGTGCAAAGGGAAATAGTACATTTTAAAAATGATCAAGCGCTGAGTAGGGAGATACAACAGCACTGAACAGACACTGATTCAAAGTAGAAACTGCCTGTAGATTTCTAACATTCCAGACACATTTGGTTTCACTTAATATACATTAGTGCGATGAAACAAGAGTAAGAGTTGAACCTAAAGAGAGACTAGAGATAACAAAGGGGGCACATTTCTGGCTATGGAGTCGCCGATAATCAAGGTTGAGGGGGAGAAGAGCGGTCGTGGGAGTGTAGACGGGGCTCCGCCAGAACCGAACAGGTCACAATCAACCACAGCGTGAGCAGCGCTTACCGGCTGAGGCTGGGTGGTCACAGCCGGGGTCTGCTGCGGCGAGGATGTGGGGTTTGTTCCTTGAAGAATGAGACCTTCAGAGCGTCTCCTGGTCACGGCCTCCTTCAGTAATCTGCGGCGAAAGGAGGACGAAGGCTTCGGCGCTGAAAGGGGTCCCCTGCTTTGTTTTCCTGTGCTCGGCTGGAAAATCCTCCGGGCCGGAGATGGAGGATGAGATGGAGGGGAGACGGCAACACGAGAAGGAGATGCTTCCAGGTGTGTCGAGACCACAGCGGCATCCGACGGATGAGCAGGAGCCTCATCAGGAAGAAGAACAGCAAAACAGTTTGATGTCTCCAGACGAGGCCATGGTGTCGCTGCAGCAGAGCAGTTCCTGCCGCCACGAACTACCTCGGACCAGGATGGCTGCACCGCACAGTGGGACCGATTTGGTGTGGAAGTAAGAGTTGGGGCCTTGGGTCTGGCTCCGGCGGAGGCCCCTTCGCACCCGGGTAGTGACTGGGCTCGAAGGGGCCTCCGCCGGAGGAATGACATCGTATGGCTCCACGGCTCCAACAGCAGTAGCGACAACTGATTCGGTCACGTTGGATAGTCTATCCTCCACAGCTACCGGGCTCTTCGTCTTTGGATCAGGAACAGCACCAGCATTGGTTGTTGACAGCCATGGAAGTGTATCCGCAGAGTCCGAGGCCGCGGCCTGTGACAGCCGGGAGGACGGTGACAGGACGACAGACGCCTGCATCTGTGAGATGTGTATGGACTGGGCATGGGCAATCGATAGAAAGCTGTCGATCATTTTTTCTTTTTCCCGGACTTCTTTCTCCAGCCTGTGAATATTACCCTCCAGCCGTGAGTACGCAGTATGACAGTTCTCACACACAGCCATGCTTGTAACTGCGAGCGTCTTTAGGGTTCACACAAACTTTTGCTGGGTGCAAAAAGAGTGCAGTTCTCTGTCAGTTGTACACTTTTAACGCAATCTTTGATTCGGTGGTTTAGACAGAGTTAAAAAATATGTAAAAACAATTAGATAGTTTTAAAAAATAGAAGTTAAATGAGTAGAAAACGTTAAAATATCCCCACTGGTGTCGCAGACACATCTGGACTACGGCCTCAGTGTCTGCTCTCTGCACAAGGTCATTCTTTTGGTTGGAAGGCCCATTTAAACTCAAGCCGTGACATTTTGAGCTGACATTCATAGTCCCGACTTGATGGATCCTGAAATGATCTCCTGTATTTTCATTGAGCAGCCACAGTAAAGGAAAGCTTAAATGTTTTTTTGGGACAGTTTAGTCTTTTTTTTATTAGAGATTGAGAGTTTCAAAAGTGGGGATTAGGGGGCATGAGAGCCATTAAGATATCCAGGCCGGATTTGAACATGGGCTCCCAGCTCTACCCTTTAGCAGAAGGTATCATTTCTATACAAATCTTTAACTATTGGATGCTTTGCCATGACATTTCGAACAGTCATTCTTGCCTATACAATCCATCCAGAATGGATTTTAATAACTGTTGTCATCATCAGGCTAAACTTTTAGTTTTAGTCTGAGAATACAAAACTAGCTATGAAAGGCAGTACATTGTTAGCATGCTCACATTAGCATATAAGCTCAAAGCTACGTTGTGCCTCAGTACAGCCTCTGATGTATTAAGAGAACTGGATACAACGTTGGAGGAGGGTTATTTCCTGACTCTCGAGAAAAAAGTACCCTGTGGCATATCTGGTATATCTTATGGTGATGTTCCGCATCCATTAGGCCCAGTAACCATGCCAATCTGGCTTGGTCCAATGGATTCAGCTATTTGCACCAATTCATTTAAATTATTATTATCCCCTGGTTTACAGACTTCTCTTTTTTCTAAGGGAACAATGCTTGGGCCTAATGGCTTCAAGAGACTGACACAGAATGTAAAGTACCACCTTATCTCAGACTTTGACAGCTATAGGGAAAACATGCAGGTCGCCAGCTGAGTCCTGCAGAGAACCACACACAGACATGTGTCTGAAGCAAACAATACGTGTGTTTGCAGTCAGGTGCAGCTAGAGTTTATTCAAGGTCCTCATTTTTTATAATTTCTCAAACATGTGTGTCCTATGGTGACATGACATTGAGCTTGTTCACTGTTTATGTGTCAGGGTGTATGCAGGAGTCCTGAAGTCAAATGTAAGACCTTTTATAAGACCCTTTCCATACATTTTAAGACCTCATCGCCACTTGGAGTTCTAACCGGTTACCTTGGCGACACACTTTACCTCACATTGACGATATACAGTATTGTTTGTCCTTCCTCCTTATCTTCCAACCATTTGGACGCAGACTTGCATTTCCCCATAACGATGTTGTTTAACAACCGGCGTAAACGGACCTTTGCGCGCTATCAAGCAGTGAGCGTGCGATGTCCTGTTCAGATGACGTCAAACCCAACGGGATGCCATAAATAAACTACACAGAATCACACTACACACCTACGCAATGATTACATTCAGGCAGACTGTAGAATACCACCTCTTTGGACCATTTATATACTTATTGAAAACAAGATACAAAATGCAATACCTTGGAAAATGCCGTTTAATGCTTTTTAATAGCCTTCATTTTCGCTAAATTGATTTATCAACTTTTAATACTTTTTAAGACCCCGCGGACACCCTGTGTGTGTATATGCATAAACTGTGGTTGCATTGTTTATTTCTAAATCTGAAACACTGTCCTCACATCCTCTCATCTTTTTGCAGATCTGCAAAAATCAACACATTGGGAACCGGTTACAGGTATAAAGATTTATTGCATCCATTATTGCAAGTCCTCCTCAACACACACCTCATTCTACAACATCCACCACCGTTCTCAAACAAAGACAAACCAATAAATGTCCAATTAAACATGGTGACCATAATCAAGCATAATCAATGACTTGATAAAGTGACCATTGACAAAAAGTCATTCATGCTTCTGATCAGTGACAGTACAGGTTTCTCAATCAATATGATGAGATTAAAATGCGTTAAAGGTACTGTAGGAGTGATTTGATAGCTTCATTAAGAAATACAAATCTTAGCTATGAGAAACTTTCCATAGATTTCTAAACCGTTTCTGACACTGAAAACCATAACAAATGTTCTACTAAAGCAACATTTTGGCAATTTCTCAGCACTGGACTGGCTTTAAACTTTTCACGTGTTGTTTGAACGGGATTTTGGACTGGACTCTCAATCACATCAGAGCCTGTGAGGCCTTGTGTTTACATTACAAGGCTTTCCATGAAGAATACAAAATCATAATTCCTCCAAATGTAAAGAGGCTTGCATAAGATACATATTGTAAAGTGCTTTGTGAACTTTAAGTATATTTACAAAACTTGATTTACAATATATATATATATTTATATATATATACACAATATATATATATATATATATATATATATTGAACTATGGCCACATCACTATAGAAAAAGATGTACCCAGATATTTGGCAAGCCGTCTAATTTGCGCTAAGACCAGCTGATCTCAATAAGAAGTCTACCCATAATGAACTGGTGTGAATCATTTGGATGTTTGTGATTTGTCAGTCATGGTCAGTTTCTAAAGCACACTGACTATAGAAGAAAAATGCCAAAATAATCTGAATTAAACTGATAAGAATTTGAATATCAAGTACATTGAGAAACAAACAAAAAAAACATCTCTAAATAATATACTTGTACTATATTATGCTAGCTTCTTTTGCTTCCATAGTCTGTCAAACAAGTGAAAACAACATGACCCACAGCTGTAATCAAACCCAGGCTCCACGCAGGGACAGTTTGTAAATCCAAAATACATCTGTCCGTGGAAAGACAGAGAGCCATCCGACACAGGACTGGCCTGGAGTGGATTTTGACTTTTAAAAACATGGTTAATATAATCCTCATGAGTGGGAAAGCATTGATCCTGATCACATTCATCACAGACATGCTGAATGTAAGTCCATGTCTATTAACCTCCTCACAGTAAAACAATGTAGTTAAAAAAGTCCAACAGTCAGGTGAAGGGTTTATTGATCCTCTTGGCTGCTACACGCTGCTGTTTCATGAGTAAGGGTCTCAGCGTGACGCAGCAGGAAGCCTGAGCTGGATGAGCATAAAGAGGTCAGATAAAGAGCTGGAATAGCATGGGATCCCATTCAACTATGCACAGTTGTTCGGAATGTTGCTGATAATTCTGGTCCTCTCTGTCCGTTGGAACCAGTCCACATCTTTTTTTAATTCTTGTATCTTTTTATTTTGCTGGCGTTTCAACTTTGCGTCACACTCTGAGGAAAGACCAATGTCAAACCGCAGCTTTTTTAACTATTGCTAATAGGAATGTCACAGTCATGTGTGATTTTATTTTTCTTGAGTTGAAAGGTTTTCCTTTGGCTCCAGAGATGATTGATGGTGTCTCCATCAGGTATCTATCCTAGGCTGTCAGTTAGGCATCCCCTGGGCAACCTCAGGAATGAGGGAGGAGAAGAACGTTTTCAAGAACACCCAGGCCGTCCACATGACTGACACCCTGTAAGGAGGCACTAACACTGCAGCCATTGGTCCGTGTCCCTCTGACCCGCCCTCTTCAGCGGCAGGCTCCTCCCTCTGTCTATCAACAGGCTCCTCCTCCTTAAGAGACAAAGGCAAACAAGGCATCACACAAAGGGTTTTCCATCAAAGGTGTATTATTTCGATCAGCAGATCAACCCACTCTATCGGGCCTACTTTTAGCTAGCAGAGACCTTGAACAACTGAGATATCCAGATGTGTAACAGAGTTCATAACACTTCAGTTGAATGAAGGTAAAGCAGAGTGGAAATGCTCTCTTACTGCGTTAGGGTTCCTGTTCTCGTTCTGTTGGTTGTGCTGGACCTCAAGGGGCTGCAGGGGGTTGGGTCCTTGGACCTGCGCTCGTCTTCTAAAGGGGAACCAACCAACCGTGTGTCTGTTGAGAAAAACAGGAAAGGAAACCAAAATAAATTCAAAGTCAAAGAGGATGTCACGACTGTATTTACAAGTTACATTTAAAAACAAGAAAGAGGAAGATGTCATTTCTCTAGAATGTTGGTTTATTTTGCTTTAGTGGTTTACCCTGAACGGAAGGACTGTAGCACAGCTCTGCACAGAACATTCAGATTTAAGGGGAAATATGTTTTATATGAAGGCACTTCTTAGTGTTATGTGAACAGCATAAAGCAGGTTCTGGGGTTGGGGCTAACCATCAGCTATTAACTATCTTTTCAATTAAACACTGGTTTAAAAGAAAAACTTGGACTGTTAAAAGTCAGGCAACGCTTCATTTCCTTAATTCTACTACACATTATTAAGATCTGGGGACAGTATGTTTTTTTGGCTTGTTATTTTTTAAGAATGGCTGAGGAAAATGCAACTTTTTTTTAATATGTTCAGTCACACACTCCCAGGAAACCGGAACATGTTACTTAAAGAAGTAAACATCAATCAACGGGACCTGGGCCATGTACTACTAAGCAGGATTTTTGCTTAGCCGGCTAAATTCAGGGAAAACTCCGGCTTTCCGGTCCTACGAAGCTGGTTCTCTTTTTAGCAGGCTAGATTTCCATGGTAACTTATGCTTAGCGGCTAACCTGGTCGGGACCAGGTTAGGTTGCAGGCTAAGAGCTAAACTCAGTGAAAGCACTGCCTGCTGACCAATCAGAGCTCCGTGTGCGGAGCGGGGTGCGGAGTTTAAAGCGATCAAGTCACATTACAGGAGAAAGGAAATGTATTATCTCTTCGATTTACACACGGAATATATTGCACGTCAGTCAGCTGAGCTGTATCTCACAGTGTCACATACTGTATGCAGAAGTATTATTTTAAGCAACACATTAAGTTGACGAAACACTCGAGTCAAATGTAATCAGTAAAAGTCAGATCGTGTCAGACGGGGCAGTGATATCATAAACCTGTTAATGTACGCATTCAAACACTTTTTCTTTTACCAGCTGTATTCACCTTGCAGGTGCAACTATGTGGCTTTTATCCTGGATAAAGTGTTTAAGTCATGGATGTTTAAAGTTTAACGTCTTCATATTTGTCTAATTATATAGTTGACTTTTCATTGAGGAAGTATGACGCTGCGCTGTCAGTACGCTTCTCCATGTTTGTGATTGGTCGAATGCTCCAAATACCACCCCTTTCATGTGAACGCGCACCTAACTAGATAGGGCACGGCTGGCTTGAGCGATCCACTTGGTAACCTGTGTCGTAGTACCGCGAGAGCGCGTATGTTTTGGATTAGGCCAACCGGCTAACTCAAACATATCCAGGTTATGTTGAACCAGCTTCGTAGTACAGGGCCCAGATGGGCCGAGCCCTAACATTACATGCTGACTCAATGAGCCAATCTGACAGGACTACCTCTGCTGACTGTCTACTCATGTACTCACCTGACAGTGAGAGCATGGGAAAGACAACACCTTTAGATCCTCTTAGTGATTCTTAAGATTAAGAATAAAATTTGGTTTTTTCTTTAGAAACAAGTCTTGTTTTTCCTATGAGGCCAAAAAGAGACGAGTGGCTGCAACCTTTCTGTCTGTGCTGGATTATAGAGATGTTGTTTATATGAATGCCTCTTCTCAGTGCCTTCACTCGCTGGACACCGTCTACCACGGTGCACTGAGATTCATCACAAACCTCAAATCCTTGACGCACCACTGCAATCTATACACTCGTGTTGGATGGTCTTCCCTGACCAAGCGTAGACTGAAACATTGGCACATCCTTATATATAAGGCTATTCTTGGTGCTCTTCCCCCTTATCTAAGGATGTACATACATAGAAAATGCACAGGATCTTATCGGCTTCGCTCAGAGAACTTTTTCCTTTTAACTGAACCAAAGGTCCGTACTGAACTTGGGAAAAGGGCGTTCAGTTACGCTGCCCCTCAAGCTTGGAACCTGATTCAAACTGAGCTGAAACTCAGAGAGCTGGTCTCATTAAACACACTCAAAGCAACTTTAACTGACCTTGAAGCAGGCCGCTGTGTCTGTAAATGCTTTGGCTAAACTTGGTGTATGACTGTGTTGTGATTGTGTGTTTTTTAATTGTCTGTAACTGTAAAACTGTCTGAAACTGTGCTGTTACCATTCTTGGGCCAGGACTCTCTTGAAAAAGAGATTTTTAATCTCAATGAGACCTATCCTGGTTAAATAAAGGTAAAATAAATCAAAATAAATAAAGTGACAGGATGGGGCCTAGTGTCTTCTGCATGACGTTTATGTCTCTGAGCGTTAACCTTCCAACGGTGGCTGGTGAGTAATAATCAGTCAAACTCATTCTGACTTGTATCTGTTATCAGAGGGCCGGGCTGTGTCCTTCAGACACAAACACAGTTTCTCTCTTCAATTTGATCAAAGTTCACTTCTTTTATAATTGAAGTAAACATTTAATTTTTTCACTCATTATTTCTCTTAATTCTTTTTTTAGCAATTCATACTTCTTTCTTCACCAACAAACACATTGAGTAAACCTGCGGGCATGTTTGTGTCCATGTTTGTGTACACTCTGTTTGCTGTTGTGCAACAGCAAACAGAGTGTGAGAGCAGGACATGTGAAGTAAAGGAACAACATGACGATAACACACACACTCAAACGGCCTTCAAGTGAACATGTCGGGAACAGACCACAATCATTTCACTAATTTACTGTTTTTAAATGAAAAGAATCACTTAGTAAATATGATTCAAGTTCAACTTTATATCTTACCGTTTTTATGTGTGTCTTTTTATGATGTGGATATTTCAGATCAAATTGACTATGGTATCTTACACATATTGTAAGTGTATGGTGTAGTGTTGGATTCACAGTAGTCTCGCCCTGCCTTGGTCTTCTTGGTCTTGACTCGGTCTCGACCTCTTAAAGTTTTGGTCTTGGTACACTCCGGTCTTGGTCTTGACTTGGTCTCGGTTAAGGTGGTCTTGACTACAACACTAAATATAACCTAATTATTTAATAGTATGTATATATATATATATATATTTTTTTTTTTAAATGGAATACATACAGGCTTCAGTTGACAACTCAAAGATCCCTACTTCCTATTAGGCTATTCATTACAATATGAATATGAAGATAGAGTTGGATGGAACTTACAGGTACATGAGGAGCAGAGTGCTCATCACCAACAGGAAGCGGCTCAGGTTGGAGTTGAAGTACACAATCATGAGCAGAACGCCAAATCTGGCAGCGGAGTACATCCAGTCCAGCCAATCCCGCTCCACGTCGTCCTCGTCCTCCATCACCGGCCCCCCCTGTGCGTTCATCCTCATGTTCTGGTTGGCCTCCCCAGGGTTGATGAAAGCACCGTCCTGCACTGGGTTCTGATTGGCGGGCAGGTTTTCGATGGGGTTCTGATTGGCTAATGGGGCTGGGGCAGGCACCTGGTGGGCGGGAACAGGAGGGTACTGGCCAATGGTTGTAGCTGGTGCTGATGGTAGAGTGCCTGCTGCGGCCAGCGCTGCATGGCTGTCAGTGTGAGGTAAACATAAGGAGGGTTAGAAACTGGAAGGGGGAAGAGTAGAATATTATATTCATAATAAGCTGAGAACAATGAACAAGAGCTACAAAACATTTAGAAAGACCAGATGAATTAAAAGAACCTGGTGTAGGAGATGCAGAAGAACAATTTTTAGAAAAAAAATATATATATTAAATTCTGTATGAATTAATTAAATTCATATATCATAGAAGGGATACACTTTAGAAGGTTTACACCAGCTCCCTAGATAATGCTTTGAATGTGTCTCTCTTTCAATATACTGTGAAAATAAGACACCTAACTAGAGAGCAGATCCCTTTCTGGTTATTAGTTGATTTGGCAAAATTGTAAAAAATGAATGACCTCCACTTCAAAATATAAAATGCTAATCAAATATTACCCCAACATTAATATAACAATGTCAGGAGACAGTTACATGAGAAACCATTCATCATGATATGGTACTACAGAGCACCATTTATGAAGCTCTGGAGATTTGAAGGGTGTTTTTTTTGTTGTTTTTTTTAATTGCAAATGATGCACAAAGAAAAGGAAACATAGCAGGACAAAGGCATCCACAATGAGACTGAGGCTAAAGAAGAACTCACACCAATGGTAAAGTGGTATAAATAAAAACGTACTATTGCATGTAATACTGTCTAGCGTAAACATGCTGGAGCCACATGAGCTGCTGGGGGCTGTACAGAGAGTAGGTGGGGAAGGCTGGCTGGAGCATCTGTGGAGGCCTGAAGGAGAAACACACTGTTCACATCCGCTCACACCCATACCAAACACAGCAGTCAAAGAACCAGAACAACAACAATATGGTCTATGCCAAGATGGTTTTCACATACAAGGACTTTGATTTGGAGTATAACGTTTCCTACATAAGATATATGTAAGATATATACAAATATGAGCAAATATAAAAATGTCATAAAAACTATTAATATGTCACAACAATTGTACAAGTTATATAAAAGTAGATGGGCCTTGTTGTTGAAGAAGAGAACACATATTAAAAAGGAAGAGATAGTGTGGGAATAGTTGTTACGAAATAACTTTTCTGAACATATCCGGCATACTCCTAAACTGTTGATGTCCAGCCATGCCAATGAAATCTAATAGAGTTAAGAAGATGCATCATTTCTTCTTGTATGACTTACACTGGAGCAGCAGGCCATGCTGGTGGAGACAGGGGGGCTGGTGTGTGAGCTGCAGCAGCTGAAGGTGAAGAGGTGTGCCTCCTCTGCCTCAGTGAGTGTGAGCTGGGGGGCTGGACTGAGGATGAGGGGCCAGAAGGACTCGGAGGATCAGAGCCTGCCTGAGGACGGGGGGGACCGGGCTGCTCGGTGTCTTTGGTCTGCAGAGGCAACAACAGTTTGAACTTCTTTCAAATGTAAGCAATATATTGGATGTCCCTCAGCACTACAGAAAATATACTTTCATACGTCTGTAGATATAAGCTTTAGGGTCCAGTGTGTAAAAGCACTTGGAGGTTGTGTAGCCTTGTGTTACGAACCCTAGGGGTATGATTCTCGCTTGGGGTGCGAGAGCTCCCGGGTTCATAGCCAATAACGGAAGGAGGACTCTAAAAGTGAGCCTAGCAGTGGCGGCCGGTCCATAGGGGCGATAGGGGCGCCGCCCCACTTCTTCCCACATAAAAAATAAAAACTAGCCACTAGCAGCTGACTGTTGCGAAACATAATTTCAGCCAATCAGCATCGTCAAATCTGATTATCACCGGGCGCCAATGTCAGCGCCGGTCCAATCTGTGAGTAGTTTGGACAGTGACTCGTATCCGGGTGACGCACTAGACGCAGAGGATGGCTTCGTTCGTGTGCAGGTGGAGTCTCCGGACCTCGGTCCCCACCCAATTCCGTTCAAGAGCTAATCTCCAATCCTTTCGAAAGGAGAAGTTTGGGAGATAAACTGTTGCTTAAAGACCTTGGACCGAAACAACCCGATTTGTAGGCTATATATCGCAGCAAGCTCGTGAAAAAGACAACACGTATCAACGAGGCTTCTCACGTAGCTGGTACACCAGAAAGGCATGGCTAGCCTAGCTGTGGATAGCTGTTGTTTCCCATGCTTGCTCTTCAAACAGCCGGGGACAGATACGATGTGCCCGTGGATCGCTTCCACTTGGAGCATATATCGCCAGCTACTGTTGATTTATCTAATGTATAAACTGCCCGTATTGTTCATGTAGAACAGTGTTCACGTAAGCCTGCACATTGATTTTATTTTTGTAACATTACGTAGCCTACAGTCCGACCGCGGCACTGTGAGTGTATCACATCATCAAACCTGTTAATGTACGCATTCAAACACTTTTTCTTTTACCAGCTGTATTCACCTTGCAGGTGTAGATGTGGCTTTTATCCTGGATAAAGTGTTTGAGTCATGAATGTTTAAAGTTTAACTTCTTCATATTTGACTAACATTATACTTGACTTTTCATTAAGTAGTATGACGCTGCGCTGCGGTTGAACTAGATTCGCAACTGCGCATGCGTGAGTGGCAATAACTCTCCTTACCAGCAGGCGGCGGTAGTGTGCATTCGTCATTCAAAACAGGCAACAACCGGAAAACCGAAGAAGAACAGACTACGTGAGTCTGTTCTTCTTCTCTGTTTTCCAGTTGTTTTCTATTTGTTTATATCTGTGTGTTAGCTTCACCTTAGCATGTGTTCTTTGCAGGTGTGTTGAGGTTTGAATATGACTGATTTTAGTAAGTAAGGAAGTAACACGTGTCGGGGCAATGTTAGTAACTGTAGTGTGGTTACTGAATTATAAAAGTAGCGCGAGTCATAATTTAAGGTGTCATTTTTCCACAAAAAAAAGTTTACTCACTATGTCAACAGCCCCACCAAAAATATTTTCCACCAGCCGCCACTGGAGCCTAGTTTCACACCTGAAATCACTATCAACCAACACTAACAAAATGAGGCTGCAGGAAAACACAGCTAAATGACGGAAGCTAAACACTCTAAACACATATTTCACACGACACTAAGCACATATATAATCACACCAAACACACTACACTAAACACGGACCACACGAGTCGAACACAGTCTAATAGCTAAGGTCTAAAGTGTCCACGACACAAGAGCAAAAATGCATGAGGCTTCTGATCGCAGCAGAGCCTCCCGAGTGATAGGTGTCCCCAGACTTTGTAGTCATCTCCGGAAGGTGTGCGCTGGGGCTGCACAGGGGATTGGAGTGCGTCGGGCCCGGCGTGCTCCAATCAGTGTCTGCGGAGGCGGACCAGGAGATGGCAGCCAATGACGTTGGGGCAACTACACAGCTCATTTACATAAGGAACAGCAAAACAGAATTACAGGACCGGGGAGGCGACGGCCGTCACACCTTGGTTTAGCAGAGCAGGGTTGTGAAACTAAGGCCAGGTATCAGAAGCTTTACTTTGTATCTCTAAAGAGTAGCTGGGTTCTGAAAGATGAGCCCGGAAGTGAAACAGTTGCACTCAGTAGTGGGAGTTTTCTAATGCAAGACGAGATATAGAATGAGACAATAACATTTAAAAGGCTGTATATAAGTTAAAAAAAACATTGCGTTCTAATGCCACCTTTTGGAATATATATGCAATGATTTACTCATATGCCACAACAATATTATGTTCCTGTGTTAAAATATCATAATGTGAGGGCTTTTTTTAAGCTCATATTGATAGATGTGAATGTTGGCAATTAAATGAGCATGTATATATTTCTGCTTCCCCTTAAAGTCTTCATGCCAACCCAATAATTGTTCTAGATCCGCCACTGACCTCTTACCTGTGTTATGTAGGTGTACTGTACCTGCATTACATGCATGTGTGGCCCGCAGATTAAAAAGACACAAGGAGGGAATCTGTTGACAGTGACTAACAACACACACCTGTGTGATCCCTGCTGAAATGTCCTTGGGCATGCATGACACCTATTGTGTGCTGGGAACAAACACCTGCTGTCACGAAAAGAAACGTCGCTTCCCACTTGAAAAATAACTGGGAGGATTCTGTTGAGCTTGTGAGAATAGTTCAGTGTGACTACTCTTACCTTAGGTCTAGCTCCCAGGGGGCCTTGGGCCGGAGTCCTAGTAGCACACACCAGGTGCAGTGTGGGAAACGAGTCGGTCTGAGAAACGGACATAAATGTCTGATTAGAAAAGCTACATGGTAAGACACAATGCTATATTCAAGCCTTTACGTTGGACATCATTTTGCCCAATCAAGATGAAATGTTGTTCTGACAATCAATTAACTTTGAAAAACAGTGTTGTGTTCTTCATACACCGGTACTTACTTTAAAGACAATATTTTTTACTAAGAATGCTAAGTGGAGTTAGTTTTGGTTGTATAGTCCAATATAAAACATATGCCACAATATGTGAAGCAACCGCTTTTCATTAGGCCCATTAAGTGAAAAACTCTCCCAAAGAACACGTGCCAAAGTACAGTAAACAGAGCCATATTCTGTCACATACCTGTCTGAAGAGGTCTTTAATGGGCAGATGATCTGGCAGCAGTTTACCACCATAGATCAGTCTCTGGTCACTTGTAGCCTACAGAGAAACACGTTTAGTCAGTTACACAAACAGAGCGGAGTGACTACAAGGGTGACATATTTACATACACACAAATGTACATAGTAGTGTAAACGGGAACAATACAGTGCATAGACCTGCATAGATTTGTAAAACATAATTAAGTGGTATAACATACAAGTGTAATTTATTATCTATAAACGTTGGCCTTGTTTTACTGTTTTGAAACAGGAGTTCCAAATAATAAATAAAATCAGGTAAGGTACACAAGGGTTTTGAAATCATTTCTTAAATGAAATATATAATACATATATTGTAACCATTATATAAAATGACATAAACTGTGATATGAGATGTTGCACATATCACCCACCACTAAAGCTATACAAGTATATTTTATCATAACTTTTCTAAATGATGTGTTTAGGTAATATATGTTTCTCCCAGCCCTGATGCAGCCGGTTCAGCCCATAGACTGTATAAAGGTTCAGCCACATTAACCTGTTCAGCCTGTCACTCAGAGTCAAGACATTCCACAGCACAGCCTGTCAGGAGCTCACCTCGCTAACATTAGCAAGCTAACTTATCCGCTTCATAATAACTCACCGGTCTAGTTGTGTAAACGATCGACAAATGCCTTTTTAGATCCTTCACAGTCCAGTTCGGACAGACGCCTTCCACGGCTTGGTCCTCCTGAGCTTGGTTGGGCGTTTTTATCAGAAGAGTTATCGTCTTTTGTTCAGTGTCCTCCACATCCATGTTTACTATCTTTCAGTTCGTATTCTACGGGTGATACTGTCGACTCACTACAACTGTAGTTGTCAAAAAAGAAAGAGCCCTGCTGATACAGTCTATCAGCACATAGAAGAAACGACGAAAATGATTTAGTCTAAACAGAAACGTGTGCTAAAAGTCTTCCTGCTGCCTGGTATAAGCAACTTCAGCGAGGGGGCGGGCAGTCGGTTGTCTCAAAACACTCTGTGGCCGCTGCTGATTGGTTACACTGCGCTCCGGCTCAGACGTGGAAGCTGCTCAATAAACCTTTGTCCTGTGGGCATGCGCAGTAATTCATTATGTAGATCCGAAAATCGTTTATTTAATAACTAATGGAGTAATGAGTTTGCTTAATCTGATGTAATTTTAACAACTGAAAAGTACGTAGGTGTTAGAGCAGGGGTTCTCAAAGGTTTGATGAGTGAGGGCCAATTTAGGTACCCAATATTGGATTGAGGGCCGCCCAAGAAAAAACGGAACACAAAATAATTCCAAAACAAATCCTTTCTTTATTGTACTAACCAATTATACATACAGTATACATTAAGATTAACCAAACATTAATTTGTCTCAAAAGTGCCTTGCAAACACACACACACACGCGCAAACACGCACACGCAAATAACCACAATCACACACACGCCTTTTTACATACCTATATACAGGGTTGGGAGGGTTACTTTGTAAATGTAATCAGTTACTGATTACTGATTACATGGCTCTGAAAGTAATCCAAATACAGTTACAGTTACGTGTCTTAAAAAAGTAACGTAATCAGATTACTTTTAGATTACTTTTGGATTACTTTCTTTTTCCATCACAGATAGTTATGTTTTGGTGAACAGGAGACACAAAAATCAAAAGGAAACTGAACGTGTTTTTACTGTTTTAATGGCTTATCAAGAGCACAACTGAAACATAACATCTGAAACGATGTAACAACATAATAAACTTTTAGGGGATGCAGCTTGGGATGTGAGGAGTGAGGGACACGGCTTAGAACGGGCGTGTCGCCTTCTGTCCTGCCAGTGTTGGCAGGACATGAATTAAAATGTCGAACTCGGACTTCATTTTAAGGACATTTCGGCCAGGGGTGTCGAGCTATATTTGTATAAGCACCGGATCGGCAAAACAGGAGAGTGTGTGCACCAGTCTGCCTTGATCTATGAATTCATGTCCGTGACACTCACAGTAGCCTATCTGCTGCCCACAGCTGTTGTATAGAAGGAAAACCTCCTTCACTTCATGAAATCTCCGCAGCACCAGGAGGCAGCGGGAGGGTTAACTCAGCCTCTGAGAAGAGGAGCGCGCTATAGGCCCTGGCTGCAGCCCGCGGAATGGGGCGTGGTCAGATGTGGGCGGGGCTGGACGTCCGATGGGCGGGGTGTGTCCGATGGGCGGGGTGTATGGATATCCTAATGAGACAAACAGCATCATCTGCTGGACAACTACATGAAGTACAAATACAAATCTGCACTCGACTAAATATAATTTAAAAACTAAATATAAAAACTTCATACTAATTAAATGCATGAATGTATGTAAATACCTTTTTATACAATGTGGTATAAAAAGTCATATTTTCTATATTAGTGTATTTAAGTTCATTATGTAATATTTGTTTTAATTGATTATTCATTTAGTCAGTTCTGTGCAGACTCATATCTAGTCCATATATTTCAAATGAATGATACATTGCACTGCATTTCATAGAATGATAGAAAAAGCATTTATTATTTACAACATTTATCATATAACAGAACAATCATTAAGATAACAGAACCGAAAAAGCAAATACAGTAAATATAAAAACCAAACCAAGTATACAAAAAAAAAATCTATACAACAGTGAAAGGCTTTGCTGATGCAAACATTCAATCAATCGTGCTCTTCAAAACAGGCATGAACCTTAAGGTTGTCTTTATCTATGCACTGCTCAAAAAACATAAAATAGTCCGACCGAAACTTGAACCTGAACATAAATGGGTCCACATCGTCTAACCCCACGGAGCTGTAATAATGGATATATTGCACATGTTTGCTGTAACTCATCACTTGTAAAATATTATACTACATGGGCTGTATGATTAAATCTTGTACCGTAAATGTTGTATTAAATAAAGTTAATATTACCGACATTAGATTAACGTCCCTGTAGCTTCTTA
>CALSBZ010041084.1:257437-268155 GCA_943591055.1 Gobionotothen gibberifrons
GCTGTAACTCATCATTTGTAAAATATTATACTACATGGGCTGTATGATTAAATCTTGTACCGTAAATGTTGTATTAAATAAAGTTAATATTACCGACGTTAGATTAACGTCCCTGTAGCTTCTTATTGCACTAAGAAGCTTATTGCACTGTATGTATATATATATATATATATATATATATATATATATATATACACATACAGTGCATATATATATATACATACAGTGCAATAAGCTTCTATATATATATGTATATAAGTGCAATAATTATTTCATGCTAAATGAAGCTCTGTTGCTTGGATATCACTAGATCCTGTTACAGCGTAATATAAGTACATAACGATTGATGTGTACATTAGCATAATTACTAGCTAGCCGTTAGCTGCTTACTGCCGCCTTGTTAGCCATCATAATAACAACCCACCATGCTGTCATGAACGCGTGGTGCTGTTACGTGTATACAAATTGACGTGCTTGATGTGAACGAGCCTTTTGGTTAAAGTTGCGCATGCTCTATGAGCGCACATACGGGTACTTCTCAGGCATGCTGGGTAATCTGTGACGTTTCACTCTCTCAAAAGTTGCCCCGCTGTATCCAGTTGTTATTATACATCCATGGGTCGGACATCCAACCCCGCCTTTTATCCGACCCCGCCCCATTCCGCGGTCCGCAGCGAGGACCTTCTCGGAGCGCGCAGTGCCTTTCACGCACCGCCTTCGCTGTGTTTACCTTCAGAATCATAAGACTAAAGAGCGACCGCAGGCTGATGTGTTTTAACCACACACACCTCTACACACACACGACTTAAACGCAGACTTTTGTTCCTCCATGTTTCGCTGTTATTGTTTCACTGAGCGGACCCGCCCCTTTTTTGGTCCATCTGCGGGCGGTAATAGTTTTTGTGCGCTGTGATGATTCGGCTGTACCTTTAGTAATGAATATTACATGTTGTGAGGAAATCTTTCCACCAATAATTCCAATAAGTAATCCAAAATGTATTCACTTCAGGTTTACGAAAGTAACTGTAATCAGATTACTCGTTTTTCAAATGTAACGCGAGCTGAATACAGTTACTTGATTTTTGTATTCTGATTACGTAACGCCGTTACATGTATTCTGTTACAACCCAACCCTGCCTATATACCAACAAACACACATACATTTTGTGTACATATCTTGGCATAGAGAACCGCAGTGACGCGTCCTAAAACCCGGAAGTAAGTTAGCATTTTTACCACTTCCGGTTCCTTCGTCAAAAAGCAATGCATTTTCTCCATAGGGTTTTGGAAAATAGCTCGAAATAAGGTCTGTGGTTGACACAAATTTAAGAGATAAATCACGTTTTGTTCTACGACATTAAATACATCAGCAGTGACCCCACTAGTGATTTTTGAAGAGTTTACGTGTCTGAAAAACGATGGTTGTTACCGAGTGGCTGAATAGGACTACAGAAATGGTCGAGGCCGTTGTACGTCATTACGCAGAACACGTAAACACTCCGCTAAATTTGTTTCCCCCATAGACTTTCCCCCCATGTTCTGCTTGAAACCAAGTACCTGCCTATCTTTAGTATCTTTAGTATCTGTATATCTATATATCTATATCTGACCATTAGAATCTGTATTTTTCGTTTTTAACACCGTAGTTTTACAAATTATAGAATAATTAATTACCAGTGTTTTCCAATTTGACTCGGCAGTTCGTTTCGTTTGCTCACGTTAGCTAAAGCTAGCGCTACTAGTTAGCTACGCAATGGTTTGTTGCTTTGCTCCGGGTTGCAGCCACAGGTCTTCGCATGATACGTGCTCGTTCTATCGTTTCCCGGCCAATGTTTTCCAAAGGAGAGTCTGGATTCGTGCCATGAGGTAAGCTGACGTTACATTTTTGTCCATGTCACGGTGAAATTTAAATGATGGGTAGTGACTGTATCGCCGTTTTAGAGATGGCGCTTCTGAAAAGACTGCAACATAAGTAAAGATAATGAATAAATCCTATTAAAACCAGTGTGGCTTATATGATAAGTCTAATTAGTACAAGCAGCATAACGTTTCACCATGTAACTAAAGACTGTAGTCAGGGAAATCAGTTTGACATATTGAACTAATAACAAATCTGGCAGGAGTTCTGGCTGGCAGAGAACTCTCTGCTCCATAGCTTCTCTTGGACGTAAAATCACATGTACATTTTACATTTATATTCAATTTAATATTTAATATTCCATCCCTCACATACTTTTGTATATAGCCTATAATAACTTATATTTAGTTTTTCTTTTTATGCTGCTGCAACACAAACATTTCCCAAATTGGGATCAATACAGTAATATCTTATCTTAATTAATTAAGAAATATTATTATAATTAGTGTAGCAGCTGACACCTATTTTCAATATGGATTAATCTACCATTTATTTCTTTAGTTCGATTTTGATCTATAAAAATGTCAAAATAGTGAAAATGTTCACGAGACTTATCAAAGTGCAAGGTTATATCTTTAGATGTTTTGTTTTAGCCCATGTACTGTATGTCTTAATGCTCTTATATGTGACGGTGTGACTTCCATGAAACTAATATTGTATATCTTCCCAACAGACAGGCATTGGACAGGCAGCCCAATGCCTGTTCCCGCATCTGCAGCTGTCATTTTCGTTTGCGAAAGAGAAAAAGACCCGTTTCATTTGAAGCACAGCATGTAGAAGAGCATTCCTACTGTCTGAGAGGGATAATTGATGGAATGGAGGAAGAAGCTACGTGTCTAATGACTGAGGAGGAAGCAGGTCCATTAACACAGGCGGCTGCTAATGAAGGTCCTCAACCACTATCTGAGAATGCCGAGGAGACTTCAATCTCAGCAAAGACACATAATGCAGCTAGAGATCCCGCTAGAGGAGTCCAAGGCAAAGCAGAGTTACTGCCGTGACAAGTATTCTGCCTCTCAGCTGAGTGAAAAGGTTCTTCGGATGGAGACAGGATTGCCAGATAGAGACACATTCAGTGCTGTGTGTGAGTATGTTGCTCGTTTTGAGGGTTCCATTACATACCCAGAAGGTTGGTTCCCCAAAGCACTGAGTCTTGAAGACCAAGTTTTCATGACCCTCATGAAACTGCGTCATAATTACACACACCTTCATCTGGCTGCACTCTTTCACTGCGGTGAAAGCACTGTGAGAAATGTGATTGTAACATTTATAGAGGTTCTCCACAAATTACTTTTTATGGACATAATGAGTACTGTTCCCAGCCGGGAGAAAAATAAAACCAGCTTTCCTTCTTCATTTCGGCACATCCAAAACTGCAGAATGATAGTGGATTGTACGGACATCAAAATTGCTATCCCCAAGCAAATGGATATCCAGAAAGAGACCTACTCTGCTTACCGTGGCATGCACTCCTTCAAACTACTGCTCGGGTAGCACCAAATGCTGTGATCACATACTGCAGCAAACTATACCCAGGATCAACAAGTGACAAAGAAATAGTACGGGATTCTGATGTTCTTCAGCATTTCAAACCTGGAGATCTGATATTGGCTGACAAGGGATTCTTAATCCAGAACATTCTTCCTGAAGGAGTCACTGTCAACATTCCCCCATTCCTCTGTCATGGCCAACTGACACACAGCGAAGCACAGGCTACAAAGCTTATCGCACAAAATAGGATTCACGTCGAGAGAGCAAATGCTCGTTTGAAAGAATTTAGGATCCTAAAGTTCATTCCATCTCACCTGAGGCACTTCGCAGATAAACTGGTGCAGGTATGTTGCGCACTAGTGAACTTCCAACGTCCTCTCATAAAAGAGGTGGCAGAAAAATAGTGTATTTTCACATGTAAACACATGTTTCATACACATCTTTTCAACTCTGTCTACCCATAAGCCCCCCTCCCCCTATCTCAATCAACTTCCTCTTGACTGCCTTTTCTGTTTATTGTATTGTACTATATTTATTTGTTTGCCTGTCCTTGTTTGTCTACCCTCCCTCATACTGTAAAGCGTCTTTGAGTTGTAGAAAAGCGCTATATAAATAAAATGTATGATTATTATTATTATTATACTTTGTTTTACATTTTTAGTTCATCATTAAACTCAAACAATGTCTTTAAACTGGGTGCATTTGATTTATTTGATTTAGGTTCTGTTTAATACACATGTTAATTTAACTTTTTACCTTTAAAAGTCTGGCCTCTCAGGGTAGGCTCGTGTTTGTTTTCTGTCTTTCTCTATCAAAAACGTTACTCCAAAGAATGGTTTGTGATTTGGGATTCAGAGGCAGGCTTGAATCAAGAAACCACAATAGTTTTCTGCATGGACTGCTTTTTTTTATTAAGAAATATTATTTTGTAAATATGTTATTCTCTGTTGTCAGAAACCTAACACTCTAACAACAACAACAACAACATTGCAACGGTGAGTAAATGTAAATAAAAAACGATTCACAATTTCTTAAAAGTACTGTATTTGAAAATGATAGATTTATGATATTTTTCATCAAACATATGAACGTCAAACAAGGATCGCAGCAGCTACAAGAAAGATCTTCAAAGGGGAACCATAACATCCTGAAGCTGAGTTTTCTCTAAACATTTTTTTTAAATTTTAACAGCAGTGCTCTCTGAACTCGGAACAAGTTAATTAATATGCCTTTTTGTTTTTCTGTCTTTTTCAGAAAATAACCACAACAGTGACAACGGTGATTATTTCGGCAGTGCCAGCTTTGGAAGCATGTGGGCCTTGAAAAAGTCCTCAAGACTAGAGCCAACAGGTTAGGCTGCCAATTGTCATCTCGGGCTATCGGAATGATGACACTGTCTTTCGTAGTCCAGACCACAAAGTAGCAAGTCTCTCTTGCAGTGAGGTGAAGCTGACCTTGCACTTGGTGCCAGTAAGGATGTTCCTCACGCAGGCTGAATGTTTCTCCTTCCTTACTGACACAGAAGCCCTTGATTTGCAATGCTTCACTAATTGTCATTTCCCTGGCTCCGTAGGGACACTTTACCTCCAGCACAGTGGAAGACCCTACCAGACCATCAGGAGATGCCCCCAACAATCCTGATTGGGAGAGCCACAAACCTGACTCATGGACCTGCATCTGGGTTGCAGTGGTGAATGCCCTGACGCCCTCACATTCATTCATAGTCCCCCACTGTACAGTCAAAACACCATCAAGGGCCTGTTGTTGCCCTAGCACCCTGGCAATAAGGGAAGCAGTCACACGCTTTGACCTCAGGACAGCTCCAAAGTTGCTGGCAGTCAACCTTCCTTTCCTGAACAAATGCCAGTTTGGGTTGGTTCGCTGACCAGTGGTAGCCACCTGAATTGCCCTCTGTTGCTCCTCAGACAATGCCATGCTTGCCACAATTGCCTCAGGTCCCTGATGCCCAACAGATTTGATAATTTCAGGAACACTAAGTGTTTCCAAGCTGTAGTGTTCCTCTTCTGGCTCGGGGGAGAGAAGCCAAGAAATTCCTGAGAACCAGCCCCCGAGTCTGTCCCTCAGCCAGTCACGATCTTCGGAGGTGGGCTCTCTTGTCAGCGGGTTAAATGACTTATTGGTTGGAGGAAATAGCTCCTCTACTGAATGCGTACGTTTAGCTGCCTTTGGCTTCTTCCACTGACAGGGGGTGTCAGTGCAGCTGAAATTGTGGATGGCAAAGATGGCTAATGCAGCCGCATGACTGCATTTCCATTCTCCACGTGGGCATTCACATTTTGTGGAGAGAATTCCCTCTTCTCCTGTAGATACCTGTGGTGGTGGGATTGTTTTATTAGTTAAAATATATTTACATTTGTAATGCCTTCCCAATTATCACTTTAATTGTTTATAGCCTACTGTATGTTTATTTCATGGATATTTCTGTGTTTTCTGGTGTGTAATATTTGTAATAAAGATTTCATGTGACACATAACATGGATTTGTTGATGGGAATTAATGTCACTAATGTGATAAATTAACTCTAGGTTAACGGTACTCTTGCTATCACTACTCACCGACACTCTGTAAACCTTGTCCCTCATGCTAGCCCTGACAGCATCGGTAAGCACACCTTCATCTAGGCTGCACTGTCTTCTCTCCTCTATCTACACTCTTCTTGTCATCTTTGTAAAACGACATCAGACTGGTAATTGACACAGCCATGACTTCTAGTGAAATTCAGTGTGGCTAAAATGAAAAGCTTTGTTAAAATATGCAAGCGCGCGAAAGTCAGTTGAAACTATCTTAGTTGGCGTGACGCTGAGTCGTGCGACCCTGCTGTTCTCCTTGTAGTTCGTTTATAGCATAACGTTAGCATTTTGCTTCTGGCGACTAGATTTATGATTCGAAAATTATAAAAGTAGGGTAGACATGTGGAGATTATCCGGCTGAACAAAACGTGATCCCTCTCTTAAATGTGTGTCAACCACAGACCTTATTTCGAGCTATTTTCCAAAATCCTATGGAGAAATTGCATTGCGTTTTTGACGAAGGAACCGGAAGAAGTTTACATCCGGGTTTTAGGACTCGTCACTGCGGTTCTCTATTCACCTCCTATTTACAATAAACATCATTTGGAGTATACATCTTCTCTGGCATTTTAATCAGATGCACCACAGCGGCTTCTCATATAATTTCTTACCAGTCAACTAGTGACTCATCCAAAACAACTTTCGACTTTTTTTTGTTTTTTTTGTTTGTCACATTAACTATCGCGGGCCGCCAGAAACATTTCCGAGGGCCGCCATTGGCCCGCGGGCCGCACTTTGAGAACCTCTGTGTTAGAGTAACTAAGTACATTTGCCCGGTTTGAAAAAATTGATTTCAGCTGTTTATGTATTCTACTGTATAGCCTATCAGTGGCGGCGGCGGGGTCCTGTGGGGTAGCTTCACGTTTCATATAGAGGGTGCTCAAACATTTAGGGTTTCCCATTAATGTCTCGGGATACAGACAGTTGAATTTTCTACTGCAACACTCCCCACACGCACATACACAGTTAACCCGCGACTGTACAATGAAGGCTCAATAATCAGCTCACGGCATATAGGATTAAGCAGGGGTAAAGTGTTATTTTTTTTATAAGTGGGGAGTAGACCTCACCTCCTCTAGGGGGGTCCGGGGGCATGCTCCCCCTGGAAGATTTTTTTTTAAATATTGAAATTGAAAGCATCAATCTGGTGCACTTTGAGAGCAAAATGAAGAGATCTATGGATACATCTCTCAACACCCATTTGAGACAGAACTGTACATCGATTTTCTATTTCTTTATGGATATTTTACAAATCACTCCCCTTTTAAACTGTATTCTTGTTTTACTGTCATATAGTATTTCATACCTGTTTTTCATTTATGCTCTTATTTTTGTATACCTATAATGATCATATAAACGTGTGCCTCAGAAATACTTATTTACATTAATCGTGACCAAACCGTTTTGACACCCACTGAGGTAACTTAGAATAAAGTTCACTGTGAATGCCACTCTTCATCTCTCCTAACGCCCCGTCCACACAGCAAATCTTGAAAATCTTGAAAATCTTGGAGGTGGGCGTTTTCTGAAGTTTGGGGATTTTTTGCGAGCAACGCGACCAACAACCAATCACATGAATCTCCCGCCCCCGACATACAATACATTTATGAGATTAATGTCTATGGTGCTATTTTATGCTACATTCCATGTTGGCTAAAGATACTGTCTATGCTTGCTAGCAATGTTTAAACGAAGTAAACTGGATATAAAATCCCCAAACAGGCGAAAAGCTACCAGTTTCACCCACTGCCTCGGCCACCTCCCTCCATGCCTGGTTCCTCCGGTTTGTATCCCGGTAACTCATTAGACCGGGTGATTTGCTACCGCAACTACTAAATTCTCCTCCATTTTCAAATGAACTGCGGTATGTTACTCCCAGCTTGCACGCGGTTTGATTGGCTAGCACTTGAACTGTCAGATTTGCTTAACCTGTTCCACCCCGAGCCTGTTTTTCATGTTTCAGGCTCGAAAATGACATTCCCAGAACAAATGACCATATCTTCCCTTCTAAAAGGGTTAAATTAATAATCTTTTTTCTCAAAGTAATGATAAACCTGTGCGTTGGATGTAGAAAAGTCAGAATCAATATAGATGTTTTTTTATTTTAAAGAAAATTCAGATTGAACATGGTAAAAAACTGTAAATTATAGTGTCCGTCCAAAAAATATTTTGTACTTATAGTGAAAACTAACCTTGGATGATGGGTTATGTAAGTAATTTCGAACCCTGAAGGCAGGAGAGACTGACAAGAGTGAAGGGAAGCTTATAAAAGTTAACAGCATTTAATTAAACAAAAGATGCAGTGGTCTCCAAATGAAATTGCAAGGAGGCGCTCTCCACATGTCTGCTCAGTCCAGGTCGGGGGTCAGAGAGATCTGGTCCCTCTCTTGGCCTCCCTGTTGTCTTCTGAGGTCTTCTCCTATTGGCCGGCGTCATCGGGGGGCGGGTCCAATGCATGTGGTGCCTTTTCTGTTGCTAAATTACATCATTCTGGTGTCTGTGGTTATTTAAACATTCCCTGCTACACATTATTCAGCGTCAATAAATGAGTGCTAATCCCAGTGTGCTCAGTGTAGAACATCACATGTCATTTCACCTTCAATCATGGTTTGAAACATGGATGTATAATAAGAACTGGATACAGCGTGGGAGGCGGGGCCTCATTCATTCCTATGAGAGTTGCTCATTCGCGCATGATGATAAAATGGGGCAACTTTTGAGAGAGTGAAACGTCACAGATTACCCGGCATGCCTGAGAAGTACCCGTATGTGCGCTCATAGAATATGCGCAACTTTAACCAAAAGGCTCGTTCACATCAAGCACGTCAATTTGCGTACACGTAACAGCACCACGCGTTCATGACAGCATGTTGGGTTGTTATTATGATGGCTAACGAGCCGGCAGTTAGCAGTTAGCAGCTAACGACTAGCTAGTAATTATGCTAGTGTGCACATCACTCGTTATGTACTTATATTACGCTGTAACAGGATCTAGTGATATCCAAGCAACAGAGCTTCATTTAGCATAATTATTGCACTTATATACATATATATACATACAGTGCAATAAGCTTCTTAGTGCAATAAGAAGCTACAGGGACGTTAATCTAACGTCGGTAATATTAACTTTATTTATTTACGGTACAAGATTTAATCATACAGCCCATGTAGTATAATATTTTACAAGTGATGAGTTACAGCAAACATGTGCAATATATCCATTATTACAGCTCCGTGGGGTTAGACGATGTGGGTCCGTTGTTATTGTGCATCCATGGGTAAAGGCTGAACACGTAACATGAACGTGCCGGGGGGCGCGGTCCTGTGGGTTAGATGCGCGTTCATAATGCAGAGGGAAATAACTCTCAGAATAACGTTATTAGCACATTTTTACAACTTGAGGAACGAATGTTTTTAATAAGGGCGATACAAGTCTTCATACTGGGTAGTTTATTTAGTTAAAAAAAAAATTTCCAACGATTTACAGACCATTCTTTCCCCATGTAAGTCAATGGGAAAAAGTGCTTCCGGGCCTGGCAACCAAAAGGAAGTGTAGTACCGCTGTTTGGCCAGCACGAATATTTCCATCTGAGTCCGGCGCACTTCCTGGGGGCTTGGTTTGAAACCGTAGCATCCCGTCAGATGCTAAAGCTAACCGGAAGTGACGAATTTTCAGAATAAAAGTGTCAAGTTAACAGTTAGTGAACTTCCGGTTTTTCAGAATAAAACTGATTTAAATCAAATATTGTATTTAATTCAAATTACGCCTTATCAACATTGATTTTAAATGTACTAACAGTTAGTAGACTAAAAGCTTTAGGAATCCAAAGTACAACATATAATAAGTACCCTGTATCAAGATTGATGCAAAACAAGTGATATTTGACCTTTTTAGAGACATTTAGAAAAAAAAAACTCTTTTGGGGTCATTTGGGTGGATTTGACCTATATCTGGCCCCCCTTGCTCGATTTTGACATGTGACATCTCTTTCTGACCGTCAGAGCCAATAGAATCGAGGGGAAGTCCCACATAGTCCTTATTTGGTCATGTCTGTTTGAGTGCCGCGTGAGTCAATACATGGGAAATAGCAGCAGCAGGTGGCTACCATTAGCAGCTAACTTTTGGTCTCCGGTTTTGCCATCAATATGGAATTATGGACTATAAATGAAAAAAATGTGATTGTCCATACTTTCTCAACCTATGGATTAACTGTTGCAGCAGCGTTTTTTCTCGTTTGAATGCCATTGAACACTCTAATGATCAGATTGACAGCTACGGTGAGACGATGTCCCGTAAAAGCTTTGAATCCTGAAAATCCTGAAAATCTTCGCTTTGCTTCCCCAGAATGCAGTTCGGCGAGAAGCGAGGCAAAGTGACGTCACCCCATTCAAAGTCAATGGGGAATTTTTTTTCAGAAGCTTTGGAAGATTTTTTTAACGCTGCTGTGTGGACGGGCCGTAACAGCGCTCTTATTATTGTGAGACTCCTGGGCAGATGCAACATCTTGCTAGAAACAGCGTCTCAAGGCTTCTTAACATTTAAAAACCTATTAATGATGCATACCCACTTAACGGGAAGAAACTTGTCTAACAGACGATATGAACTGTAATTATAAATAAGACATCTTCTTGTATGTTTAGATTTGCTTTACTAGCCACGTTTATTAGCCGACAACATCTTGTTCTACTAACATCTATGTCCATAGATGTTATACTGC
>CALSBZ010041084.1:273155-292226 GCA_943591055.1 Gobionotothen gibberifrons
CATGCCCATTAGGCACAATGACAAACAGCTGTACTGTTTGCCTTTCAATATCAACTTGAGTCGGCATTGCCCTTTTGTCTCAATTGGCTGCCCGTTGTATGCCTTCAGTGGTTTGTTCTTTTCTGAGATACTTCTAGGTTTCTCTCTAAGTGCCTTGAGATCATTCACATGAATTAAATTAGCTTTAGCCCCAGTGTCAATCTGAAATGGCACAATTGTCCCACTTACTAGGATTGGTGCAATCCATTTGTCATCTGATACAGCATTTACAGTACCTTTTGGACTCTGTGAGCCGTCATTTTCGTCGTGTGACACCATCTTGATGAAAAATGTTTCACTTAAATCATCACTGTCATCTGAGTCTTCAACTCTGTGCACCTTATTCCATTTATTTTTTTCTCTGGAGAGGCACATCTTTGCATAATGATTTTGTTCTTTGCACTTTGCACACATGTTCCCATAAGCAGGACATTGTCTTGGTGTGTGTTTTTCCCCACATCTCTTGCAGCTGAACGACTGTTCGTCATCATCGTTTTTATCTCTGTATCTTTTCCACTGTTTTGCTTTAACTGACACAGCGTTCACTCCCTCGTCATGTTGGCTTGCTGCTCCATGTGCAGGTTCATTAAATGTCAGTACATGTTGGCGCGCTAGCTCACTGGCGTGGCATATTTTAATGGCGCTCTCCATCGTGAGTTCTGTTTCCCTCAATAATTTCTCTCAGATTTTCCTGTCATTAGTCCCAAACACTATCTGGTCTCTAATCATAGAGTCTCTGAGATCATTGAAATTACAGGATTTTGCCTTTAGCTTGAGGTCTGTGAGAAAGTTATCAAACGTCTCTCCCTGATGCTGCATTCTTGTGCGAAAGACGTACCTTTCAAATGTTTCGTTCTTTTTCGATAGGCAGTGCTCATCAAACTTTTTTAAGACACCATCCAACTTATCTCTGTCCTCTGGTTGAGCAAACAAAAAAGTATTGTAGACTTCCAATGCTTCTGGTCCAGCAACGGTTAGCAGTATTGCTATTTTTCTAGCATCTGACTTTGTATCCGCTCCGACAGCCGCAGCGTACAGCAGAAACTGTTGCTTGAATGTCCTCCATTTCGTATCCACATTTCCAGTCAGATTTAACGGACTTGAAATGTGCGCCGAAACTGAATACTTGACGTGGATCATAAATATATCAACAATTAAAGGGAGGGAATCCTCATGACACGCATTTAAAAAAAATTATCATCCGATAAAACAGACCAGTCTCTGCCAGTCTTTTTTTTTTTTTTTTAATCCGATGACGTTATCAGTGATTTTAAGCTGATTAATTATCGAAATAACATCAACCCTGTGGGCGGCGCCATTTTGACGAGTCACATGACTTATTTTACCGGACGTGATGTAACCTATGCGTTTGGTGTCGAGGACAAATTGACGTATGTGCTTTGTTTATGTTGTTTACTGTAGTTACTCTCACAATTATATTTAAATATGCCTCATTGTATCGCGAAACATTGCCACAATTCGGATAGGAACAATCCACGAAATGCTCGGTTCCATCTATTGCCAACGGGTAAGCGTAGGAAGTACGTTCGGAGGCAGTGGCTAGCGAAATGTGCTCGGCCCGAACCGAAAGATCCACAGGCGCATGTATGCAGCGAACATTTCAAGTTTCCGGACGACTACTCTGAGAGTATGATGAAACATAAAATGGGATTTATTAATCAACCATTACTTAATGGGGATGCAGTGGCATTATTTTAAGGTGTCCGAAAAAGACAGTAAAATAGCGGAATGCAACGTGTGTGTGAAGCAGAAATCCTGCAGCTCCGCCCGCCGGACCGGTGAGTGGAGCGAAACACACAAGAGTTAGACATACACTTCGCTATTTTATCTACCTCTGGAACAAGCTAAACTAGTTATAAATATATTTATTATTCACTGTCGGGTCACTCATTACTGGATCAGTGAGCTGATCATATCTATAATTTGCTCTTTCCCCAAAATAGTCCCCACGGAAATGTATTAACTACAGGCTATATGCATACATTCAAAAAATAAACAAAGACAGGTTTTCTGCGTTATTCAAGTGTACTGTATTCACAGTTTGAGCCAAACAAAACCGACAAAACCTAACAAAAAGTCCACTCACGATACACTGAAATTGTCTTTTGGTCTAATCCAGACCATAGTTCATTGAAACACAAAAAAACTGCTGTTGCTCTCTTTCTCTCTGTGCGCGTCCTCTCCAGGGAGACGTGCTTCCAGGTTGGTCGATGCAATATCCACACGGTTACTTTCAGTTACTTTCCCCGTTGCATTTTAAATATATAGACATGCTGAGGAAAACTTGAATATCCCGCTGAATACCCGCACACACACTTCCTCCTCCCGTGAGAACCACCCCTGGCATCCCCGTGACGCGCCCACTAAAAAGCCTTTGGGCACGCTGCGACAGGTGAATCTGCAAATGAGGCTTGCAGAACCACACCCCCAAACCTTACACAAAAGTGGACATTTAATGACTGTAGTTGTGAGGATGCATCATAGATTTTCATTTGAATCTAAAGTACCTGCCTTAACCTTTTCCCCTGCCCCTACAGTTTATAAGAAACACTGATATCAAACTGCGATTGTCACAAGGGTGTGTTTACAAAGTGAACGCATAGATGACGTCACAACCTAGTTTTTCGGATCACGTGACTACTGAAAATGGCCAAAATGGCAGCTGCCTGACGGAATATACAGGTTTTGATAAAAAAGAGCTTTAAAATCATTATTTACCGGGGAATATCGCTGATTTCTTCAGGGTATGGTTTAAACATAATGTTTCACTAAATACTGAAGTTTTGATTAAATATCTAATGAATGGAGCCTTCCTTTAAACAAAATCTTCAATTTCTCTTCACACAATACGTCTTCTTGCAGTATCAACACTAATTCGGCTGACTTTTACATTTGATCTAATTCGTAGATAGGTTATATTTACACCATAACGGTGCACAGCTGAGAGAAAAGGACTTGGAGTTTTTAAAGATATTACTGATTTTCTTTGAATATAAGAATGTAAATACTGAGTCTGAAATAATATAGCAATATGCTGTAAAATTATGTGAAAACATGAATAAAACTACACATCTTCAGATGTTGTACATACATAAGTGTCCTACATTAGTAATAATACAAAGTTATTATGGCTGTGTGTACCTTGTGTGCACCGCCTAGTGGTTAAAGCACGTTATTGAATTATTGTTTTTATGTGTTATATTTGATGAAAAAAATATTAAGAGTACATACTTTCATAGGGGGAAAGTAGAAGGGCAATGATAGAAATATAGAATATAAAAAATCAAGAAGATACTATAAGTGACCTCCACAATAAAACAGTTTAGTGCAGGATGTACAAAGATATTAATAGGAGGAGGTGCAAAACAGAAAAACGAATGAACCTTTATTTAAACATTACATAATACTTTAGATTAAGGTCTTCTTTTAAATAAGAAAAAAACGTTGGGGATATCTATCTACAGATAAATATTAAGCCTGACAAAGTACTTAACATCTAATATATTGCTTTCCTGCAATGTTAACTATGTTGAAGCACTTATTTTAACTGATATTATACACATTAATTATACTCTTATGTATGTAGATAGTATAAGAAATGTGCAGAATATGACAGTTTAATGGTGGAGGTATACACACATAACCTGTTGAGGAACCTGTGACCAAAGATTTTCATTCATTGCATAACTACACCGTAGTAGAAAATCTTGAAATCTTGAAAGGGATGTGCAAAATAGCCATAATATACAGTCTTTAATTAACCATTAGTAGAGAATAACGAGTAATGAATATACTTTATTACTCGTTTCCATTCATGTCAATTGCAGATAAATGTTTAGTCTTCTCAAGCACCAACTATCAAATATCTCTCCTGATTGTTGGCACTTGACAATCACCTTCCCTGAATTTGACTCAGGTGTAACTAAAGTCTGATTTAAGGGTTGTTTATATTTCACATCATTAATCAGAATCTGCAAAGTAACTCAAATAAATGTAGTGGAGTAAAAATACCAGGTTAACCTCTGAATTGTAGTGGAGTAGAATTACTAAGTAACAATGAGCTGTCATGTGGGTATATATTAATGCTGCGTATTATGGACACAAGCGATTTTCACCCATTTATGAATTATATGTTTTACATTTGATAACACCATTGGCGCACTGCCACTCCAACATCCAATCACAGAGGTTGAAGATTAATCACGGGGACTGCAGTCCTAAACGATAGCTGGGGATTATGGGTAGTGTAGTGTCTTCGGCCATCCTAAACTCGAAAATGCTCGAAATGTCTGTTGTTTCCGGTCATTTTTATTTTGAAATTCAGTTCTTGACGGACGCCAAAAAACTCTGTGATTATGGAAATAAACCAATAAATAAAAACAAGGATAATTGTGTGTTATTGGTGAGTAAATAACAGTGTGTTATTTTGAAAAGAATAACAAATTAGAAGGAAAAAAATATTAAAAAAATACAGATTTCAGTATCCTGAGGCTCTGAGCCCCATTTATTTTCCTCACAGACGGCAACAAAAGTCAGAAATTATACGATTTAAAATAAAAGCAATAATTGTGGCTTGATATTGAGTAAGAGCATGTTTTTATCATGGTTTTTATGAACCACTATTAGCTTATTCGTTATTAAAGCGTTCCAGGAGAGAAGTTTAGGATAAATGAGACCAATGGAGTCTCTGTCTTAAGTTTCAAATGGTACTTTAATTCAAATGTGGCGCGGTAATGTTTCAAGCAGGATCGTTCAGAGGAGGGGAGGAACACAGCTGCTTGTTCCTCCGAAGGGCAGCTGCAAGAGAGACCCAGCTGTGCTCACCGGCCGGCTTTATACTCTCTCTTCTGTGGGGGAGGGAGCCAGCCGCCTTAGTCTTCAATGTCCGACTTTGCACATAACAGAGGATTTTTCATTGTATATTCAACACATGACTAAACACGCCTTGGTTCTACACACTCGCCTGCATCACTTTTTATCTTATTACAACAGCTGATAATATTTACGTTCGGTTTAACATTGAGTTCAAGCTTCCGTCAGTATTTCAGAGATAACTTCCGGAATAGATTTTCAAAATAAACTTGTATTCCTGATTCCGGCGGAAGTCTTTTCAAAATAAAAGCTTAACATACATTTTGCGTGAATACTTCTGTTTTTTCAATAAAATCAACATTTAAGCTAAATTATGCCATTACAACATTGATTTAATTACTAACACCACACAGCTTCCGGTCTTCCACGACCCGACTGGAGAAAAAGACGTGTTGCAGGCACGAAACACATTACCAGTAGAAATACATTGCTTTTAAAGTCGTTCTGTGTGACACGAAAAAAAGGGGATAATCGTGTTGGTGAACACGAATCAATAGATTAAATGTTGTGACTATAACACGAAATTCCATGAGACTGGGTTGGTTATAAACTACAGGCCTGTCTCTCTCCTCCCGTTCCTGTCTAAAACACTTGAACGCGCTGTCTTTAAACAACTCTCCTGTTATCTCCATCAGAACAACCTTCTGGATCCGCACCAGTCTGGTTTCAAGGCAGGTCACTCCACAGAAACTGCTCTCCTTGCTGTCACTGAGGAACTGCATACTGCTAAAGCAGCATCCCTTTCCTCTGTCATCATCCTTCTGGACTTGTCTGCTGCATTCGACACGGTGAATCATCAGATCCTCCTTCGCAACTCTCCAAGAACTTGGAGTTTCAGGCTCTGCACTTTCCCTCCTCACCTCATACCTCAAAGACTGTACCTACAGGGTAACTTGGAGAGGGTCCAAGTCCGACCCTTGTCAATTAACTACAGGGGTCCCTCAGGGCTCTGTTCTCGGTCCCCTCCTCTCATTCCACCAAAATGGTGGAATGAGCTCCCCATTGAAATCAGGACAGCAGATAGCTTGCACATCTTCCGGCGCAGACTGAAAACTCATCTCTTTCGACTCCACTTCGAGCGATAGAATTACTAACAAAGAATTACTAGCAGAGCACTTATATACTAATAAAGGACTGGCTTATCTATAAGCCAGTTGAGGAGCACTTTAAATGTTTGGCTCTATGAAACCTGATGTACTTATATGATTCTGTTTTCTTCAAGGTTGTATCTTCCTGGTCGAATGTACTTACTGTAAGTCGCTTTGGATAAAAGCGTCAGCTAAATGCAATGTAATGTAATGTAATGTTATCTAGGGTCACACCCAGATTCCTTGCAGTCTGAGTCAGGGAAACAACAGAGGTGCCGATGTTGATTGTTAGGTCAAGAGTGGGACAATCTTCTCCCGGAAGGAAAAGCAGTTCAGTCTTGTCAAGGTTGAGCTTGAGGTGGTGAGCAGACATCCACTGAGAGATGTCAGCTAGACAAGCAGAGATGCGTGCGACGACCTGGGTCTCTGAGCGGGGAAAGGACAGAATTAATTGGGTGTCGTCAGCGTAGCAGTGGTATGAAAAACCATGCGGGCTAATGACAGATCCGAGCGAGTTTGTGTACAAGGAGAAGAGGAGGGGACCGAGAACAGAGCCCTAAGGGACCCCTGTAGTTAATTGACAAGGGTCGGACTCCGACCCTCTCCAAGTTACCCTGTAGGTGCGGTCTTTGAGGTATGAGGTGAGGAGGGAAAGTGTGAGGTGAGGAGAGAAAGTGCAGAGCCTGACGTTCTTGGAGAGTGCGAAGGAGGATCTGATGGTTCACCGTGTCGAATGCAGCAGACAGGTCCATAAGGATGATGACAGAGGAGAGGGAGGCTGCTTTAACAGTGTGCAGTTCCTCAGAGACAGCAAGAAGGGCAGTTTCTGTTGAGTGACCTGCCTTGAACCTAGACTGGTGGGGATCCAGAAGGTTTTTCTGATGGAGATAACAGGAGAGTTGTTTAAAGACAGCACGTTCAAGTGTTTTAGACAGGAACGGGAGGAGAGAGACAGGCCTGTAGTTTATAACATCAGACGGGTTGAGAGTGGGTTTCTTTAGGAGAGGGTTTACTCTTGCCTCCTTGAGACTGTTTGGAAAGTGACCAGAAGTTAGAGAAGTGTTGATGAAATGGGTGAGAAATGGTAGAATATCAGGAGCGATAGTCTGAAGGAGGTTTGAGGGGATAGGGTCCAGAGGACAGGTGGTAGGACGGGCAGAGGTAATGAGGGTAAGAACCTCACTTGGAGAGAGAGGGGAAAATGAGGTTAGTATGTGGGTGAAAGGTGGGTCTGGTGACCCAGCAGTGAGTAAAGATGAGTCAGAAAAAGAAGAGCGAATATCATCAACCTTTTTTTCAAAGTCGCTTGACAGAAGGGAGGAGGGGGAAGGGGCTTTGGGGGGGTCCAAGAGGGTGGAAAAGATGGAAAATAGTTTTTTGGGGTTGGAATAGGAAGATTGGATCTTATCTTGAAAGGAAGTGCTTTTTGCCTGAGAGATTGAAGCAGAGAAAGAGGAGAGGAGAGCCCGATAGGTTAGGAGGTCGTCATGGTGTTTGGATTTCCACCATTTCCGCTCTGCTGCCCGAAGGATGGTTCTATTAGCACGCAGTGCGTCATTTAGCCAGGGAGCAGGAGGGGACTGACGAGCCTGCCGAGATGTGAGGGGACAGAGAGAGTCCAGAGAGGATGAAAGAGTAGAGAGGAGAGTTTCTGCAGGAGAGTTTGGAGGCAGGAGTAGCCATGATGATAATTATGTCTTACCGTTGCTGTTTTGTGATCAAAAGTTGTGTTCAAGGGCATAAAAACGGTTAATCCAATGTCTCTGTGTAACTTTAAAATGATTACTGATAATCCATCATTACAATTATAAATAATAAACGCAATAAACGGATTATAATGGTTAGCCGACCGGAGCTTCCGGTTTAGGAGGTGCGCACGCAGCGTCTCGTTTTCACTGAATAATGGTCATGTTTACATGGATTTATGAACTGCCCCTAATTACCGCCCCCCTTCAAGAGACACACTGTCAAACACACGCATACGGTACTTGGTATGACATTGAAAAAGTTACATTAAATAATAAATACAAATAAATTACAATAACATGGCTGTTGTTTAATCTTCACATCTTGTAATCATGTCAATAATTTTGAGCACCAAATTATTGAAAAGTATTGATAAGAGTATCGATAAATACCGGTATCGATAAGCAGTATCGGTATCGATAAAATCCTAACGATACCCATCCCTAACTGAGAGAGTCCTTTACTTCACCTGAGCTGAGGTTATCTGAGACTCTCAGTCTGACAGGAGAAAGCTCTCCCTCCACCTTGTTGTTGAAAAAGCTCCTTATATCCGTTAGCGTAGCTAGCACCAGATGCTAACCATAACGATCTCCGGTACCGGCGCACGCTCTCTCTCTCTCTCTCGCTCGCGCACGCACACAAAATGGCTCGTGCCACACACACACACAGAGCAGAGCTTGAATGAAACACAGAGACCCAGAAGTATAGACTTGTAATAATAATAATAATACATTTGATTTATATAGCACACTTTAAAGTAATCTCAAGGTGCTTCACAAAGCTATAAGGAAAAATAAGTAAAAAGATATCTGTGACGAAGGTAACTTCGTCACTATGGACTGACGGCTTTGGGCCGGGTGATATTGCACTTTATTAGCGTGATTGCACAGTACAGTTAACATTGTATTAGTATTTGCACATAAGTTATACTAATTATTGAAGTAGTATTTTTTTAACTGATTAAACCGTATTTTATTGGAATGTCGTCTGGCAGGTGCTGGTCGGGTCCTCGAGCTCCGCCTGAAAATATAGGGGAGTTTGCGAGGGCGCCGAGAGTATGCTGGTGTAAGGATGACAGCGGTTGAGTGTAATCAGGGTGCAAATAGTAGGCTTGTTTGAGACAAGCAAGACCTGCACAGTTGCGATCAACGTCTTGCTTGTGCGTTGCATGATGGTTAGTCATTTTGTCCGACTTGCTCTGGAGGCTCGCCTACATGAGACGTTGAAATCTCGCGGGACAAAGACGCCCGCAGCCTTGAGAGCGAGGCGAGGCGCCGCAGTTCCTCTCCACGGGTTGCGGAAGCGAAATGCTTGATGGGAAACGTCTCGCTGGTATCTCGAGCTGAGCGCTCATTGGTGGTTTTTACCACGTGCTGCTGATGAAACTCTCCAATTGGCTCGGCAAAAGTTTGTTGTTGTTTTGTGTCAGTTTTACGTCGCCACTTCCATTCACATTTTTCATCATTGTTCCACAATGTTTATCATCATGAAATTAATATCTATATATGTTATACTATACTTGCACTGCTTACCGTTTTCATACTTTATATATCTTAGCATATTCATACACACTGTTCATACTGCTCACAGGCTGCTGTGTATATCTAGTGTATTCATACCCCTGTGTTTATTCATCATTCAATTCATTCTATATTTTATTCTGTAGATTGTGTACATTACTTTTCACTTTACTGCTTGTTGCACTCCTGGTTAGAAGCTAAACTGCATTTCGTTGTCTCAGTACCTGTAATATGTGCAATAACAATAAAGTTGAATCTAATCTTGAGCAGGAACAAATGTATTTACTTAGTACATATCTGACATTAACGATTAAACACATGTGTGCATTCTTTATAAATGCAAACCGAGTCAAGCCGACTCCGGAGGTGGTGGTATGCACCTTAAAGTTGTTTGCAATCCGCCAAAAAACCGAGAGACGAAGAAGAAAAAGGCGAAGAAGAAGACGAAGCCGACTCCGAGCTGTCCGACTTCAGGCGAGCTTTTTGAGACCTCCCCCGGCTGCGATCGGCTACTCTCGTCTACTTTCGAGGCGAGCCGCAACGCGTCTCAAACAAGCCTATTATGTTGATGTCTGTGGCTGATGATTGTGTGCACCTGGGGCCCTGGGTTGTCTCCTCCCCCCTCACCTGTGTTTAATTGCTCCCCCCTCACCTGTGTCTAATTAGTCTGTGTATTTAAGTGCTGTTTCTTGTTGGGCTGGGAGTGTGTGTGAGATCCTTGTGGCTGCAGGATGTAAGAAGGGGAACAGCAGGATTGAGGCTGTGAACCTTATGCACATGTTTGAATCAATGCCCACGTCGGGTTATATTTTTGGATGTTCTTCCTCTGCCTCCTTGCTTGGTCTGGGCCACTCAACGGTCATCTTCACAATATCTAAAGGAGCATATCGGATAAAATATGGCAATATAAAAAATACAAATAAAAGGTTAAGAGCATAAAAGGTTTACAAATAAATAAATAAAGTAAAGGACAGTCAGTAAAATGCGGTCTAGGTCTTCAGGTATTTCCTAAAAACTGAGAGTGATGCCGAGGTCCGTATGTTCTCTGGAAGCTCATTCCACAGACGTGGACCCAGGGAGGAGAAAGCACGGTTTCCCATGGTGACCAGTTTTGTCCGTGGAACAGCCAGGAGATTGGAGCTGTCTGACCTGAGTGTGCGTGAGGTATGGGAATGTTTTCTGGTTAGAAGTTCCTGTAGGTAGGTGGGGCCAGTGTGGTTGATGGCGTTGAAGACCATTACGAGGACTTTGTAGTTGATCCGGTGTGTTACAGGGAGCCAGTGGAGTGAGTGAAGGATGGGGGTGATGTGCTCTGATTTGCGTGTTTTTGTGAGTATCCGGGCGGCACAGTACGGTACGGGTACCGTACGGCACAGTACGGTGCTTGTAGTGTACTGTAGCATATTATTTTCGAATCATTCCTTTTTCAAATGATGAATTTCACACATAAAAACACATTCATTTATTGGGGGTGCTTAGGGGGTGCTATGGCTATCCTGGGGGGTGCTTCAGCAGTTGCTAATATTTCCCCTCAAAAAAGACTATAACAAAGCCCTCTGTCCCAATGGTATGCACGCACCAGTAGCCTCCATGCTTTGTAAAAGCAACTACAGTAGCCTACGTAGCCTCTTTTTAAGCCAAAGAACACACCATCATATTTATCCTGTTAGACCCCAAGCCTGTTTTTCATGTTTCAGGCTTGAAAATGACATTCCCAGAACAAATGACCATATCTTAAATTAATAATCTTTTTTCTCAAAGTAATGATAAACCTGTGAGTTGGATGTAGAAAAGTCAGAATCAATATAGATGTTTTTTTATTTTAAAGAAAATTCAGATTGAACATGGTAAAAAACTGTAAATTATAGTGTCCGTCCAAAAAATATTTTGTACTTATAGTGAAAACTAACCTTGGATGATGGGTTAGTAGACTAAAAGCTGTAGGAATCCAAAGTACAACATATAATAAGTACCCCGTATCAAGATTGATGCAAAACAAGTGATATTTGACCTTTTTAGAGACATTTAGAGAAAAAAAACCTCATTTGGGTGGATTTTACCTATCTCTGGCCCCCCTTGCTCGATTTTGACATGTGACATCTCTTTCTGACCGTCAGAGCCAATGGAATCGAGGGGAAGTCCCACATAGTCCTTATTTGGTCATGTGTGTGTGTTAGACTGCCGCGTGTGGGAATAGCAGCAGCAGGTGGCTACCATTAGCAGCTAACTTTTGGTCTCCGATTTTGACACAAATATAGAATTATGGACTATAAATGAAAAAAATGAGTTTACACATACTTTCTCAACCTATGGATTAACCGATGCAGCAGCGTTTTTCTCGTTTGAATGCCATTGAACACTCTAATGATCAGATTGACAGCTACGGTGAGACGATGTCCCGTAAAAGCTCCGTAAAGGTACGTGTTGTGATGTCTGTGTTTGCTTCCCCTGTTGCGAGTTTGTATCTTTCAGTGTTGAGGCTGGCACCGTTAGATTCTGTGTCTTTATGATCATAAACGATGTTATGGATGTGCAGAGCTAGGATAAGTAATAAGGGAGCTTGGAGTGATTTTCGGTGCGGTAATAGGTTAGCATTTTTCGCTCGGGGCTAATTCAGAGGGTCAGTGTGTGTGTGTGTGTGTGTTTTTTTAGAGAAAAAAAAAAGAAACATTTTTTTTGTTGAGTTTTTCCCCGTTATATGGATATAAAATAGTCATAGTTTATTAAATATTAAGGTTCCTTAGACGACGTTTCATGCAAATGACGCGATTTCGGGCACAGGCACGGGTCCGTGGGGCTTAAGAGGTTATTGGTTATTTGAGGCTTCGGATGTGAAAATTAAAATACTGCTGAAAATCTAATCAAAGTGGTTTGGCAAATAAGATGACATACAAATTACAGCACTTTAATAAAACCGTTTTTTTCTATCCACAATCAATATGGCTTCAGTTGAAATGTTTTCCATTTGCAGGAATTCTTTAATGTGTGCATCATCAACAGGTTTAAGTGTCCAGAACATGGTGATTAAAGGAATCATTCATTAATATAAGGATTAGATTATCATCTTTAGTCATCAAGGCATCGAAATGTCTAAATCTATACATTAATCTGAAATTGTCACAATGTTAAAGAGTTATACTTTGAGGTTCAGTATCTACAGCTCTTGAAAAAATGAAGAGACCACTCCAAATGTTAAATCTCAATCTCTGCAGCCATTCCATTTCAGTGACTGTTGAATTCCAAAACAGAAAAATGTTGTCAGTAGTTTATAGAATACAATTAAAAAATGTCATTGTACTCAAACACTATACCTACGTATGTGTAAAACCAGAGAAACTGATAATGCTGCAGTGGTCTCTTATTGTTTTCCAGAGCTGTATACTGTTCTTGTGGAGACATTTATTGGCAGTAGTAGGTGAGGACGTTTTCCTGGTTTCCCCTGACCAATAGGATGGGAGCTCTCAGATCTCGAGACAGGAAGTCCAGCCAGGCCAGGTAGAGAGTGTTGGGACACACCCCTTTCCTCCCCACTGGCATGGTGCTGTCAGTAGTAATTAGAGTCAAATTAATAACTTGAACAGTTTGTTACTACTTATAATGAAGTAAAAAATGTATAAGTAAATACTTAAAGACAAAGTGATTATACTGGGCCTGTGTATGCTAGCAGGCTAAGAATCAAGAGCCATGTAGTAACTCTGCATTGTCTTCTTTGTAATAAAGAAGACATGTTCTTTGTAATAAAGAAGACATCTTCTTTGTAATAAAGAAGACATGGACTACACATAAGTCTTTGTAATAAAGAAGACATGGACTACAAATAAAAATGACCATACTCACATAACAATCAGAGCTGCTTCTCTGGAGTAATCCTGCATAACCTCATTTAGACGAATCTGATGAAGAGACTGGATCACGCAGAGAAAGTACATTTAAAGAACATTTAAAGAAAAAGACAGGGGAAAGTGTGTGTGTGTGTGTGTGTGTGTGTGTGTGTGTGTGTGTGTGTGTGTGTGTGTGTGTGTGTGTGTGTGTGTGTGTGTGTGTGTGTGTGTGTGTGTGTGTGTGTGTGTGTGTGTGTGTGTGTGTGTGTGTGTGTGTGTGTGTGTGTCAAACCTTGGCCATGTTCCTCTCCAGATCCTGGTCAGTGATCATCGACGGCTCCTCCTGTCTTGGTAGATCACAATCAGAGTCCTGTTTGGGATTTTCTTCAACCTTGAAGCGACCCACCATGTTCTCAAACTGATGAACACTGAAGCACACAGAGACAAACCAGGAACATGAGTAACTGCAGACAGTTCTACAGTAAAACAAGTCTGAATGAATTCCTTCCTTTTAACTATGTTTTTTAAACACTTTCCCTGGCCATTTCAATGTTTTTGTTTTGTGAAATATGGAAAATGTATAAGAGCTGGTGAACATAAAGGCCTTGGGTGTTATAACATTTAGGATCTGATCCATCATTAACTCTACAATATCTATACATCTTTTCCCCATGGAACTTTTGCTTTTTCAAAGATGGTTAACCCAGCTCAACATGAATCATCACATTTCAAATCGCACAAGGCAGATCTCCTCCCTGTTGTCGGTGCTTTGCTTCATTCTCTCAACTTGTGGCAGCCTTACTTTCCCAGCTGGGGTTTTTGGTAGATGTCAGGAAGCACTTCAACGTCATGGAAACCAAGGCGGAATTTCTTGATCAGTGCCAACACCCTGAGAAGAGAATGTAAATGTATGTACAATTAGGTTTTCTCATTTGTAAACCCCTGCAGTGGTCTTGAAATCACGACTAACATTGCTCCTAGCACGGCTCTGCTGAATGTGTAAACAGGTATTTTTGGAAAATGTTGCCATATCAACTGTTTCAGTGGAGTATATGTGAGTTGTTTAAACACCTTGTTTCTGTCTCCTTAGTTGCCACACAATACGTTTTGCTGGAGGTATTAATGATTAAGCCTTATCATATGTACCGTCAGTAAGTATATTATTTAGCTTGCTTGACCTCTGCTTTACTTCTCATATATCTGTTAACTCACTCACTGTCACTGTCTGGGGCTTTCAGTCGTCACAGCGCTCATCATCAGCTGTTTACATCTAGAAGGCACAATCAAATCAAAGTACATACTTCTCTCTCTGCTCGTCCTTCTGCTCTGTCTCCCCTCCCACAAACACTCGGACCTTACATCTGGCCCAGCGCTTCCTCCGAGTCAGCAAGTAGGGCAAAAGCAGGGTCAGACCTGGTACACACACACACACACACACACACACACACACACACACACACACACACACACACACACACACACACACACACACACACACACACACACACACACACACACACACACACACACACACACACACACACACACACACGTACGTACACACGTACACACGTACAACCTGTGATAATATTCTTGACATAAGAAGAAGATGTGATGGATGGATGGATGGATGTTCAGACCTCCGTCATCAGACAGCCAGTACACATCGATGGTCTTCTTCCCTTGTTTTTTCTGGAACACTGTACTCAACTGAGGTCCTGGTTCAATGAATTCAGAAGCTGCAAACAATTTTGAATGTACAACAAAAAGTAATTGTTTACATTATAATGAAATTGGTTAATTGAATTAGCAGGTTTTTAAGTTCACAAATGTTAAACATTCTATTCAGTGCTATTGACAGTTTTAATTTCCCCAGATGTAAGGCCCACTCAGGTCAGGTTTAGTAGATTTTACCATTTGCCATGATACATTTAAGAAATAAGGTTAATTAGTTAACTTCGGGAGCAGGACCCAACTCAACTCTAATCACCTTCCAAGCACATGTATAACCAGCACATTCAGACTGTGTGTCTGTTCATTCTCTACGACAGACAGACCGGGGTTCCCCCCCTAACGCATAATCTCATAACTCAAAACTTCCATCCCACATTTGTACTTTAACAGACTTAATAGTAATTAGTCAACACTGGGCAGTGGTGTAAAGTAACTAAGTACATTTACTCAAGTACTATACTTAAGTACTTGGTAATTTTGAGGGACTGGAATACTCTTAACTTGAGTATTTCCATTTGTTGCTAATTTGTTCTTCGACTCCACTACAGTTCAGAGGTAAATGGTGTACTTTTACTCCCCTACATGTATTTAATACCTTTAGTTACTTTACAGATGTGGATGAATGATGTGAAATCTAATCAAGTGTTAAATCAGACTTTAGTTCCACCTGGAGTAAATCCACAAGCTACCCTGCAGTATACAAAGTCCTTCAAACTAGCTGCACCTTTACCAGCTTTGAGAACACTTTCATGATCAATCATTATAAAACATATCATATATATTATTCTGAAATGGACCAATCTGCACAACGACTACTTTTACTGTCGCTACTTTCACTATATTTTGATGAGAATACTTTTCTACTTTTACTTGAGGAACATTTTGAATGCAGGACTTTTACTGAAACAGAGTATTCCTACACTCTGGTACTTCTACTTTTACTCAAGTACAAGATCTGAGTACTTCTACTTTTACTCAAGTACACGATCTGAGTACTTCTACTTTTATTCAAGCACAAGATCTGAGTACTTCTACTTTTACTCAAGTACCATATCTGAGTACTTCTACTTTGACTCAAGCACAAGATCTGAGTACTTCTACTTTTACTCAAGTACAAGATCTGAGTACTTCTACTTTTACTCAAGTACACGATCTGAGTACTTCTACTTTTACTCAAGCACAAGATCTGAGTACTTCTACTTTTACTCAAGTACACGATCTGAGTACTTCTACTTTTACTCAAGCACAAGATCTGAGTACTTCTACTTTTACTCAAGTACAAGATCTGGGTACTTCTACCTTTACTCAAGTACAACATCTGAGTACTTCTACTTAACAATTTCAATCCAAATAATTTCACTTTTCTGCATTCTTCCTCTAAATTCAGCAACACACTTAGGCCTACTTGGTGCATGTAGCTAAATACAGCTACAGACACCATTCAGCTATTCAAATATTCAGCTTTTTCTGCCTTTGCAGCCAAGTTCAGCAACAGATGTTCTCGGCTTACAGCATTCGCACGCATTTTCAGCAGGAAATGCATTTTCTAGTTACTATTCCATTCCTTACACACTTAATGTATATATAATGTCCTGCTTTATATTTTCTCAATGTCAATTTGTATTTCAACCTGTATATTTTCTACTTTTGTAATGCTATTTTATTTCTATTTGAGATGTTTGCATTGTGGTTTGTTTATTTATAGTCTTTTAATTTCTCTAATGTACAATGCCGTGTCTTTTTATGCTGCTGCAACGCAAACATTTCCCAAATTGGGATCAATAAAGTAATTCTTATCTTCTTATCTTATCTTAAACATCCGGAACTTCAATCAAACAACATGTTTTTAGAGTTGATCTTTCTACTCAAATAAATGTATTAGTTAACTGCACGCCTTAACCACTTCTCTCATCATCCTTTAAACTTCTCTAAAGTCTAGACACACCCTCTGTTTCCTTTCCATTCATCCACTCTCTCTCCTACCTCATCCTTTCCCCATCCCTTTATTCTTCCCTTCCTTCACACTTCAAGCCTTTCTGTTAAATCGTATGCAAAACTCTCCTATGGCGGATTCTTGTTACTGGGGCCTGTAATCACATCTGGACGGAACCCCCCCTGACTTTAGAATGCATCCTTTTCCCGCCTTTACCCATTCCATTCTTTCCCCACTATCCTATACACCTCCAGATGATATGATAATGGATATACAAACATGAAGTTCTTGTCTGAATCCGGGAAGGGACAGGTATACTCTCGTGTCCTTCATCAAAGCCTGGATTAACTGAAATAAAAACAGTGTCACTTGTTATGTATATTGATTAAAATAAAGTTTATAAATGATATTGATAATAGATGGATGTGGACATTAGTTAACACGAGTGTAGCAGCAGCAGCAGTCGGAGGTCATTCATGAGTTTACTGTCATTGTGCTCCCCCCCCCTGAGTGAGAAACCAGGCTCTCACTATGTGACTGAGCTGTGTGAGAGACATCCAGCCCCTCCCTCAGTCTCAGGATACACACTCCGTACTGCAGGTCGAAGGCATCACTGAAACACACAGAAAAGCTTTATTACATAAAATAGGATTCATCGTTCAGAAGTACACCACACACACACACAAGCATATGGCAAGCCGTTTGAGTATTTATTCCATATTCTTGATATCAGACGGCAGCCTACACAAGTTAGCTATTTGTTGACCACTTATTAGACATTTGGTCACATTGCCTCTGTTTTACTAGTTGAACAAAGAATTCTACACGTCACTCTTTTACAGCAACAAGTGGCACTTTAGTCTGACTAGTTCCTACATAAGCCGCCAGGAGCGGCACTAGTAGCACCAAAGTCCTAGTCAGCTTTTTGATGAACTAGTGGCCCTCTGGACCTCTGGAGTGAGTGACACTAACAGTCAAGTTAACTAGTGAGCTGTAAAAGCTCTGACATGTCAACTAGTAAAGAATGAAGCAGAAAATAAGCAGACACGTTAACTAGTGGCATACATTATTTGCACTAGTTAACTAGATAGATCCAAAATCACTGATGAATCATTGGATTATGCTTGTTAACTATTTAACATTTTGGCCTAAGCTAACTAGTTCAAGAAAGTGTGAAAAACTTGTCAACAAGTCAATTCAAAAGGCACTCCTACTAGTTAACTAATGACTTGAGCATTTTGGCTTACACTAGTACAACTAGTGTTGGAACTTGCCGTGGATTAAATACCCTTACGGCCATACAGAAAAAGGTGAATGGACCCTCGCTGGACTCACTGCAGTATTCCTATGTAGTTGTGTGAAGCCTGAGGTGTGTCACTCTGCCAATCTTTCTTGAAGCCCATCAGCAGAACATTGGGCTTGATACGACCCAGACCTGCCCCCTGGTGGACAGACAGCAACAAGAGAAGAAGAGATAACAAAAGGTCTGTGTCACTGTTACGACCCTGGGTCGTTAGGTCATGTGTGTGTACATTTTTCCCTCCTCCTGTGTCTGTGGGCCTTTCTCATTTCATCAAATCCCCCTCCTCGACTCATCGACTCCTCGACTCCTCGACTCCTCGACTCCTCGACTCCTCGGTCCTCCGATAGTGACCCGGAAAGGAATTTCAGCGCGCCATGTTGAAGGACATCCAATTTCTCTAAATGCACGTGGAGGACCGAGGATCGAGCGTCGAGGAGGCTCTCTGGAGGAGCTATAACCGAGGATACACTGATGGGTCCTCCACGGTCCTCCACGGTCCTCCACGGCTCCTTCGTGGATGCATTTCCGGGAACAGAGATGTTTCAGAGAGTCGTGACGCACGGCCGGACTTATCTCAGCCAATCACAGCTCTGCATGCATCCCCTGGATATTATTTGATTAACTGCTTTCATCGCGTCGCGATGTTTACAGTGAGAACAGCTGTGAGGTTCGTGCAGAAAGCAGAGCAGTGTGTATAATATATATCACTCAGTGTAACAGGCCTACTCTCTTTATTTGCTGTAGTTTTTAGTAGATATCTACAAGCAAAGAGTCGATATTTTTCTAAAACCATTTAGTGCTTCACATAATAAAATACACAACGGCTGTAGCCTGATTATGCTTTAGGAGCTGTAGGTGTGTGTGGTACAGTGTGTGCGTAGATGCAGCGGACAGACAGGTCTCTGCTTACTTTTAATACTTGTAAATACAACTTTTGGCCCGTAATTTATTTTCCTCATTGTAGCGACCAGAGAGGGGGGGGGGGGGGGGGGGT
>CALSBZ010041084.1:318536-330856 GCA_943591055.1 Gobionotothen gibberifrons
CCCCCCCCCCCCCCCAGAACTACACATGCTGGCTTTGTGTTTCGCAAAATGTTCTGTGGGACGTCTCTACTGAACGTTTTCGTTTTCCCACAATTAGAAGTTGCCAGTAGTAAACACATGTGTTATCAAATGTAAAAGATATAATTAATAAATGGGTGAAAATCGCTTGTGTCCATAATGCGCAGCATTAATATATACCCACATGACAGCTCATTGTTACTTTGTAATTCTATTTCTGATGAGGGTGCGCAAATACGATCACATCACCCCCATCCTTAAAGCACTACACTGGCTCCCCGTGGAACTGAGGATCGAATTTAAGGTCTCCGTCCTCACCCACCAGTGTATCCATGGAACTGCCCCACCCTACCTCAAGGAACTCCTCACCCCCCACACCTCCCTGCGGACCACCCGCTCCAGCAACTCCAACATCCTCAAACCCCCCAGGACTAAGCTCCGTACTATGGGAGACTGGGCCTTCTGCTCGGCTGCCCCCAGTCTGTGGAATGCTCTCCCCGACCACATGAGAGCACCACAGACCGTGGAGGCCTTCAAAAAATGCCTCAAAACTCATCTTTTTAATAGAGCCTTTCCCTAGACCTTTTATTTATTACCACCCTTTTATTTTATTTTATTTGTATTGTTTGTTTTTATTGCTTTTTATTAATTCTACCGTGTTGTGTATTGTTTTTATACTGTTCATAACCACTGCTTGTAGCACTTCGGGATTTGAAATCAAATATGAAGTGCTTTATAAATGAAAACCATTATTATTATTATTATTATTATTACTCCACTACAATTCAGAGGTTAACCTGGTATTTTTACTCCACTACATTTATTTGAGTTACTTTGCAGATTCTGATTAATGATGTGAAATATAAACAACCCTTAAATCAGACTTTAGTTACACCTGAGTAAAATTCAGGGAAGGTGATTGTCAAGTGCCAACAATCAGGAGAGATATTTGATAGTTGGTGCTTGAGAAGATTAAACAATTATCTGCAGATCTCTATAAAGTATATTCATTAATCGTTATTCTCTACTAATAGTTAATTAAAAACTGTATATAATGGCTATTTTGCACATCCCTTTAAAGATTTCAAGATGTTCTAAGGTTTATTGACATATCATATACACAACTACGGTGTAGTTATGCAATGAATGAAAAACTTGGGTCACAGGTTCCTCAACAGCGCATTACAAGACATCTATCAATATGTGTGTATACCTCCACCATTAAACTGTCATATTCTGCACATTTCTTATACTATCTACATACATAAGAGTATAATTAATGTGTATAATATCAGTTAAAATAAGTGCTTCAACATAGTTAACATTGCAGGAAAGCAATATATTAGACGTTAAGTACTTTGTCAGGCTTAATATTTATCTGTAGATAGATTTCCCCAAAGTTTTTTTCTTATTTAAAGGAAGACCTTAATCTAAAGTATTATGTAATGTTTAAATAAAGGTTAATTCGTTTTTCTGTTTTGCACCTCCTCCTATTAATATCTTTGTACATCCTGCACTAAACTGTTTTATTGTAGAGATCACTAATAGTATCTTCTTGATTTTTTATATTCTATATTTCTATCATTGACCTTCTACTTTGATAATGCAAGGAGACGTATTGTGTGAAGAGAAATTGAAGATGTTGTTTAATTGTTGATATATTTATTATCCACGTCAAGTATTCCGTTTCTGAGGCATTTCTTCCAGTTTTTTCAAAGGTCTTCTCATCAGGGCTCTATAAATAAAGAACTACGGCAGATCTGTAATATGTAATGCAGCCAAACCGTGTATTACAATGCCGTTATGTGATGACTTTCAAAGAGAAAAGCAAGAACACTCGGAATTAAGTATTTTTTAAAATGTTTTTCCGATTTCATATCATATAACACCAAATCCCAACATGCATTGCGGCTAAAACATCCAATCAGTGAGCTTAAACCATAGCTGAGGATCTTGGGTAATTGCTCGAAATGCCTACGTCTGTTTCCGGTTATTTCTATTTTGAAATTCAGTTCCTGACGGACGCCAACAAAGCCCGAGATTATGGAATTAAACCAATAAATAAAAACAAGGATAATTGTGTGCTATTGTTGAGTAAATAACAGTGTGTTATTTTGAAAAGAATAACAAATTAGAACGAAAACAAGATTTAAAAAATACAGATTTCAGTATCCTGAGGCTCTGAGCCCCATTTATTTTCCTCACAGACGGCAACAAAAGTCCGAAATTATACGATTTAAATTAAAAGCAATAATTGTGGCTTGATATTGAGTAAGAACATGTTTTTATGAACCACACAGCTTCCGGTCTTCCACGACCCGCCCTGAGAAAAAGACGTCACAAAACACATTACCGGTAGAAATACATTGCTTTTAAAATCGTTCTGTGTGACACGAAAAAAAGGGGATAATCGTGTTGGTGAACACGAATCAATAGATTAAATGTCGTGACTATAAAACGAAATGCCGAGAGTGGGTTGGAATAGAATGGTATGAGAATTAATTCAGTCACTTCTCTAGCATTAAAGGTCACCTATTATGCAAGATGGCTAGCTGAATCCCCTCTCTATTCAGCAGGATGTCTACAGGAGGGACATAGAGTAAAGTTGTTATATATATATATGTAAAGCTATGTGCTGTATCAGAAACAATGTGCGATGTGTTTTGGAAGTAATATGGTCTGTGTTTACATTAGCAAGCATCACTAACACTCAGAGCTAATCATGGCAGCGTTTAGCTGAGTATCTGCTGGTAGACAGCCTTCTCTTCACAGAGCTCACTGCTTGCATGCGGACGCTCCAAAGGGGCGTGGCCGGATTGGACCCTTTGGCGGGCCAGTTTGTCCCGTGGGCCATATGTCACCCCTGGCTTAAATGTTCACTTATTTTTTCACCTAGGCAGTTGTGCTTTCGTAGGCACCAACATGTCATAGTGAACATTAAAGTGTGGGAGTTGTTTGTTTTGACTTTATTCTAAAATCCCAGCCTATTGTTGTTGACCATAATAGCAGTTTACCATGTTGTCATATAGTTTGTTGAACTAACCTTTGACTCCCACGCCATGCCAGCCATTGAGAGACCCAGTAATAATGTGACAGTAATGATGCCGATGATACGGATGTCATTGGTTCGGTCCACCATGACAGCTCCATGTTCCTGAGGAGGACAGTACGTGAAACTACGTGTGTTTAAACAGAAGGACAAACTGTGTGAACTGTACAGAATCATTGTAAGCTTTGCTCCACATACATGTTCCCTCACAGCAATCTACTGTACTTACACTCATGAGGTCTCTTACAGTCTCTGCAAAGCCCACAGTGTGCATGGCCACAGCTACAGCATTTGCAAATGCAAAGATCAGACCGATGGACCCCCCCAGCTCTGGACCAAGGCTGCGACTGATCAGGAAGTAGGTCCCACCTGAAGACAGGAGAAACATTTTTTGTGGGAAATGTGGTCATCAATCACTGTCAATAACGTGTAAAAAGGTCCATATATTATTATGATATTAGTCCTTTTTTAACAGGTAAACTACATGTATAGCCAAAGTTGGCTGCATGTTAAACTGAGCACACAGACCTCCTTTGACCTTGCCGTTGGTAGCGATGGCAGAGGTTGAGAGGCCGGTGATCCCAGTGATGAAGGAGGAGAGGAGGATGATCACCCAGGTCAGACCTGACAGAGACACAGACGGAGATAAATCATGTGTCAGATAGACTGAAGCTTTCACAGTCAATTACTGTTTTAGGTTCAATTACATGTACTATTGACAAAGCAAATAAACATGTTGTGGACGTACCAATGCCAGCCTGAGCAGTGATCCAAGTCAGCCTCAAGTACAGGATCACCCCCCAGATGTTCAACATGCAGCGGACCTGAACATGGGCACAGAGTTACTGACACCAGAAGACTCGACTACTGTAATGGTGTCTTCACAGGTCTCACTAAAAAAGATATTAGAACGCTGCAGCTAATTCAGAACGATGCTGCTCGAGTCCTCACTGACACTAAGAAAGTGGATCACATCACTCCTGTCAAGTCTTTACACTGGCTTCCTGTGTGTCAAATAATTGATTTCAATATACTGCTGCTGGTTTATAAAGCACTGAATGGTTTGGGCCCAAAATACATTCTGCTCTCCGCAGACCCATTCTCACAGCGTTTATCAACCTTTTTCTTACTCAATATCAAGCCACACTTATTGTTTTTACTTCTTTATTTTAATTGTATAATGTCTGACTTTTGTTGCCGTCAGTTAGGGGGAGAGTAGGGGCTCAGAATACTGAAATCTGTATGGTTTCATCGTTTTTTCCTTCTAATTTTGTATTCTTTTCTAAACCACACAGTGTTATTTACTCAACAATAACACACAATTATCCTTGTGTTTATGTATTTGTTAGATTGTATAATGTCGGACTTTTGGAGTCCGTCAGGACCGACAGTGTGTCTTTATATATACAGTCTATGGTCTTGATGTATAGATAGATAGATAGATAGATAGATAGATAGATCTTTAATTTGTCATTGTACAGGTACAACGAAATTACAGTGAACTCAAGGTGCCAACACGCAGCAACAACAAGACAATATAAAAACAACAAGATAATATAAAAACAACAAGACACTATAAAAACAACAAGACAATATAAAAACAACAAGACACTATAAAAACAAGAAATGGGACTTAAATAGACATTATAGGGAATATGTACATAAATAAATAATAAATTAAATTGCACGATTCCCCTCGTATTGCACGGAAGGCTTATATAATTTAAATATTAGCAGCGTTTAGTGCACATATGGCCCTGGGAACAAAACTGAATTTGAGTCTGTTTGTCCGTGAAGACATGGTACAGAAGCGCCTGCCTGAGCCCAGCCGTACAAAGTGCTTGTTACCTGGGTGGTGTGGATCCTTGAGGATTTTGACTGCCTTCTTAAGGCAACGAGAGCTGTACAGAACCTCCAGGGAGGGGAGGGGGCAACCGATGATCTTCTGGGCCGAGTTGATGACCCTTTGGAGCGCACCCCTCTCTGCGGCTGTGCAGCTGAGGAACCACACGCCGATGCAGTAGTTGAGGATGCTTTCCACGGCGCAGCGATAGAAGGACACAAGCAGGTCCTGTCTGAGGTGGTATTTCTTGAGTATTCTCAGGAAGTAGAGTCTCTGCTGTGCCTTCTTGACGGTTGCCATGGTGTTGGTCCTCCATGACAGGTCCTCCGCCAGGTGAACGCCCAGGAATTTGATCACTGAGACTCTCTCCACACAGCCTCCATCAATGTACAGGGGCTGCATGTCGGTCTTCTTCCTCCTAAAGTCAATGATCATTTCCTGGGTTTTCAGCTTGTTCAGCTGCAGGTTGTTTACTTTACACAACGCTAACAGTTGCTCCACCTCTTCCATGTACGCAGTCTCTTCACCCCCTGAGATGCAGCCCACCACGGTGGTATCATCAGCAAACTTTATGATGGAGTTGCTGGTGTGGGCAGGGACGAGATCATAGGTGTAGAGGGGGCGTATAGTAGGGGGCTCAGCACGCAGCCCTGTGGTGACCCGGTGCTGAGACTGAGGGACGTGGAGGTGTGGGTGCCTATCCTCACTCTCTGGGGGCGATCAGACAGGAAGTCCTTAATCCATAGACACAAGGAATGGGATACTCCCAGGACTGATAGCTTGGTCACCAGTCTGTCAGGGAGGATGGTATTAAATGCCGAGCTGAAGTCCACGAAGAGCATCCGTGCGTAGCTCCCCCTACTCTCCAGGTGAGACAGGGTAGAGTGGAGAGCTGTGGCGATTGCATCCTCCGTGGACCTGTTGGCCCTGTAGGCAAACTGGTGGGGGTCCAGACCGGGAAGGAGGGATGAGACGATGTGGGAACGGACCACCTTCTCAAAAACGTTAGCGGGGGTGGAGGTGAGTGCCACTGGACGGTAGTCATTTAGGCAGCTGATGTTGTTCTTTTTCGGCACTGGGATGATTGTGGATGTTTTCAGGCAGGATGGGACGATGGCCTGGGACAGAGACTGGTTGAATATCTTGGTGAAGATCCCCGCCAGCTGGTCAGCGCAGTCTTTCAGCACCCGTCCCAAGACTCCGTCCGGTCCCGCTGCTTTCCTCGGGTTCACTGCCTTCAGTGTGCGTCCGTGCTCCGTGAGGATGAGGCTGCTGAGGGCAGGTGGGTGTAATGGTGTGGCTGCTTCCGATAGCCCCGCCTCGTAGCGGGCGAAGAAGGAGTTCAGCTCCTCCACCAGCTGAGGGTCACTCTTTAGCAAACAAACATACACACCCATACATGCACTCCTTCAAGTAAATAAAAACACCTGGCTGCAAAGCCAAAGCTACAAATATGTGTAGTTTGGCTGGCTGGTCATTTCATTCCTGTGATACGCAACACGCAGGTAAGATAACGAGGCACTTCTCTGTGGGACATGCTAGGTATCATGCAGCCCTTAACTTCAAGCTGCATGGCTTATTCTCTGAAACGGAAACAACCTGAGAAGGAGAATCTGATGTGGAGTTTGTGGTGGAGTCTGATACTTCTTCATCTTACCCTTCCCCTGAAAGTGCAGATGACATTCTCACATACAATTACTCACACACATACAAGGTATAAGGAAGTTGAATATCATGTTTTCAAACTGGCAGTTAAAGGGTTAAGGATTTAAATTAAAATATCATGTTTTCGGCGCGTGCTAAATTGACCACGGAACCCCCAATCACGGCCGACACAGGACCGTACTGATCTGCGCTCTTATTTTGTAAGACAACTTCCGGTAGCAGAATATGAAAAAACGGGGGGGTTTTCGTTTCTGTTTACTAGTGGTTATATTTTTTGTTTTTAGAAGTAGAAATTGAGGTATACTAAAATAGAAAAATACTGTGCAATTTTCCAAACTCACATTGGTTTCACATACAGCACCTCTGTAAAGTATGTGTATTCAGCAGTATTCACTTTCTCCACTAAACGGCTCGCTGCAGCTCTCCCCCCCCCTCCCTGTGAGCCCAGTGTGCTCCGATTGGTCAGCTCGGCCCCTCTGTTCTGATTAGTCAACCACCAGAGGCTCCGCTCCGAAAGGTGGCCTAGCTGACAGTTAGCTGCTAGCTAGCTGCACACACCATGATATGCCAATATATACAGATGGAGCACTTATTTTCGGACTCCAGCTTAGTTGTTCCTGCCTACGACCTGCCAACGCCCAGTTTGGAGGAAGGTCAAGCCCTCCCACTATTTTCCAAGAGGGCGTTGCCAGATTTTCTATTTCAGGTTTTAACCAGGAGATGGCGCTTCATTCACAAATACAGAAATGATGTCGTACTGTGTCGTACACAGTGTAGTGTAGCTGCTTGAAGAGCATTTGAACATATAGTCTTTATATATTAAATAATCATAATAATAATGTAAATGTTTACATTACATTAAACCATGCATTTTGTAATGTCAGCATTTCATTTCGAAGAAAAGTAGTTAGTTAGTTATTTTCATGTCGATGGACACTGAATAATATTTTTGAATAGAGGATTCATAATATTGTTTGCCGAGAACAAAATTAACGATCAAGCAGCATTTTAAATTCTAAATATCCCTCAAATATAGCAATGACATTTCTGCTTCTATCTTTGCAAAACGAGTAAACAGTCACATTTAATCTTGATAAGGGATCAATGTGTGTAGTCTTTAATATTAAACATGATCGCTGGTAGATAGCCACAGAAGTCGTATCACAGTTTAATCTGAGTGGATCACTGTTTATCACAGCTCTCCACGCTGCTCCTGGGCGGAGCAGCTGAAGACTTCTCCACGCTGCTTTCAAACTGTGAGTAAACAACGTGGTGTGTGTTAGTCGTATCTTGGCTCTCTGTTCGGTCAAATATTAAAGCTACATGTGCGCGTGCGTTTCGGAGAGTAGTAGTTATTCACAGTTGTTTTTTTATCAGCTAAATTAATTCATTACGTATTTCCGTTGCTCGCTAACTAGTAATGTGTGATTGGGATGCTTCAAAATACAACCTCTACCTATAAACTGTATAACTGGCTTAGCTGTCAGGTAGCAGGACTTTAGCGATTTGGCCAGCTACATGACCGCTGGCCAGTTAATTATTTCACACATGAGGCTAACTAACTGGTTGTGCGTCTTGTAAACAATGTCTGTTTTTTTAGGCTCTGCCTCTGATCCAGCCCCTACTGCAACAGTGCTTCTCAACAAGGAGAAACAAGAAGTGAAACTTCTGAAAGAGAGGTTGGAGTCGCAGATGAAGAGAACGGAGGAGCTGGAAAAAGAGAAAGACTTTCTCCGTGCACAGTTGGCATCCTTCATAGGTACAAAGCTAGTTTACAGTCAGCAAAGCACTTTTATGGCATTATCATTGCAATATGTACTGGGGGGGATTTACAATATAATAGGTATAGCCAGGGTTCGAGTTATAAACTGAGCTCTATGGGTGTCTTTAAAACTAACGTGTGCGCACACACACACAAACACACACACACACAAACACAAACACACTCAAACACATACACACACACACATTCACACAGCAGCAGCCCTCTACTTGCTACAAACTTAAATATGAAAAGGTTAAACTACGCACACCACATAACACATCATCTTGGCTCGCACAGCTCACAGGCATAGATTGCGCAATAATGTTTTGCACACCTTGGAGGTGCAGTGCAGGCATGTGAAGGATTCTGAAACCTCGGATTCATCCTCCACATCTTCATCCTCCTCTCCTTTATCCTCATCCTCATCTTCAACCCCAAGGAAGCGCAAGCACGATTAAAAAAAGAAGCACCTCAAGGGAGCCAAGAAACAAAAGAAGGAGAGCAAGAAGCTTCGGCAGCGTGGTAAGCAAGACTAACTAATTGTACAAGGAGAGTCTTATGCACTGGCGTAATAGGACCGATGGTGTGGGACATGCTCCCAGTGCATGCACCCCATCATAGCTCCTCTCGTGTAACCAATCAGGGAGTGAGCTTGGGGATGCTCGCGCTGGGGGACAGGCAGTGGCCATAGCACTGTGCATGAGTGTGGACGGTGAAGGAGAGACAGCCTGTTGATTTGATTGTATATCCTGTTCATTGTGTGCGTTCATATACTTGTAAGTATTTGTAAAGTCTGTTATTTATATTCAGAGTTGGGTGTAACAATATTACTTTTGTCGGTAACGGAGTAGTGTAACACGCTACTTTTATAATTCAGTAATCACACTACAGTTACTAACATTGCCCCGTCACGCGTTACTTCGTTACTTTTATAAAATCAGTCATAATCACACTGACAGACAAGAGGGGTTTCCCTAGATAGAGTGTAAAGAAAGAAAGAATGCCAAGATGCATTGTGATGCATCGAGAATCATTTTATAATTGAATCGCTGCCCTTTGAATTATGATCGAATCATGAGGCCAGTGAAGATTCACAGTACTTTGGTCAATAAGCTGGTAAATGTTAATCATTGTAGTAGAGATGTATACATTTGTGCGAAAACTTCAACACGTACAAGTACAATTGACTAGTCTGGAATTCTGTGCAGTGATGTGTTTTAATGATATGTCTAATTTTGTTTTTTTTCTCCTCCCTAGCACAAACACCACATCAGATCCTAGGGAGGTACAAATCCATCCTCAAAACACTTGAAGGTAACATGTCATGCTTTTCCGGTTATTACCCGTCCCCTTGTGTGTTATGAAGGTTTTTCTGCATGTAAACGGTGTGCAGAGATGCAGCGAGCCGTTTAGTGGAGAAAGTGAATACTGCTGAATACACATACTTTACAGAGATGCTGTATGCGAAACCAATGTGAGTTTGGAAAATTGCACAGTATTTTTCTATTTTAGTATACCTCAACAATGGAATTATGATCAGTGGAAATGGCCATGACACCTCTCTTTTAAGAAAACAAAGACCATGACCAGGGCCTTCCACAAACATGGAATTGACCGGAATACTGTCTTGTCGACTTCATCAATCGGCGAGCTAGCAATTGCAGCTCACAATAATTATCAGGAGCTACTCTCCGAAAGGCCCATTGGGGAAACAGTGCTGGCCTTTGCGAAACGGTGTGAGGCTGCGATCCAAGGCGATGTCAAAGTAAAAATAAATTGAAAGTATGAAAGCTGAAGGTGCACTGCTCCCCATTAGGAAAGGCAAACCTGTCTGAGGGCCTACTTTTAAAATTATTTTTGGCTTGTTTGGTTAAAGATTTTTTTCTGTTGTCTTGCTGTGTATTTTGTGCATGTGTTATTGTTGGTTGTTGTAAATGTTGTTTTTTCGTGGTGATGTTTCACAATAATAAATGGTAGTACATCATTAATACATGTTCATTTGTTTCACACTTTACAATAAGGCTCCCTTTTGGCAGTTATAAATGGTAGTAACTCATTAATAAATGGTGATTTGTTTCACACTTTACAATAAGGCTCCCTTTTACCAGTTATAAATGGTAGAAACTCATTAATAAATGAGTTATAAGAGATGCCGAGAAACATCAAGATGGAAGGGGGGGGAATCAACTCAGTGAACAACATCTTTGATTCATGTCGTTTATAACTGGGATATTACAATTATTATTAACTTTGTCTGTACAAAGTAGCCTGTCCAGGAAATATGCCCAAATCAACAAGAACTGCGAGCAGACAGGCAAGACGCTCCGCTACCGTAATGCTTCTGAAACGCGCCCGGTAGGGTATGACGCCGGAGGAGGCCGGACAAAAACCGCGGCGCAGCCGTTACGCGACGCAGACGGACCTGGTGGAAACTAGGGGTTAGTCATCTTGCCAAATAGTGAGCCTGTGTTGATGTGTTAGAACTGGTTTATAAATGGTTCTTAATGATTAATAAAGTGTTTACAACCTAATTAATAACCTAATTATAAGCCCTTTATGAATCCTTTATAGCCTTATTGTAAAGTGGTACCAGTTAGACTTAACTGTTAACAGCAATATATCAGACGGGAGGCGAGAGCTTTGAAATCATTCAATCTACATGAGTAACATAAATTGGCGGTAGCTAACAGCTGCTAACGTTTAAGGAGGGGTAGGTAAGTTTGAGAAACCTGCTCGAGTGCACACAAATTCCAAAGTACACAACCGAAAAGAATCCGCCCCTTCCTTCAGACTTCCTATAGAGCACCTCCTCCAACACACATGAACGCGCACATGACCTCAGTGAAGACTTGAGAAACGCGGAAAAACATCATGGTTCAATCAGATGTAAGAAAACAACACCTAAGGCCCCGGCCCGACGAGGACGCATACGGCAAAACGCATAGGATTAATGCAAACGCAAAAAAGCTTCCGTCCACACGCAATATTCACCGGATAGTTTCTGTCCACACGAGACAGCTCCGTTTAGCTCCAACCGCTGGAGAAGCGAGTGGATTTTGGCAGGCAGTGAGTGCGGACCAACGATTGAACGATAAAAAGAACGGCTCTCACCAAGTACGACTCGGTTCCCCTCGTTCGTACCAAAGAGCCGTTCACGACCAGAGTTGGGTGTAACAAAGTAACAAAGTAACTGTAATAATATTACTTTTGTCGGTAACGGAGTAGTGTAACGCGCTACTTTTATAATTCAGTAATCACACTACAGTTACTAACATTGCCCCGACACGCGTTACTTCGTTACTTTTATAAAATCAGTCATAATCACACTGACAGACAAGAGGGGTTTCCGCCGCAGGTTTATATGTACGTAATCTGCGCGTCCACATCTCCACGTGCAGTGCTGCATAAACATGGCTGAGTCAGCGATAACTCTCGAGGGGTGGAGGTATGCCCATTATTTTTAGTTCATCCGAAGAGTAGACAGGAATGTGACAGTGAGGTGCAAACTATGTCCAGGCCAGAAGCTGTTATCCACTGCTGTAAACACCACGTCAAACCTCAACACCTGCAAAGAACACATGCTAAGGTGAAGCTAACGCACACACTATTTGTTGTTTGTTTATATCACGTAGTCTGTTCTTCTTCTCTGTCTTCCGGTTGTTGCCTGTTTTGAATGACGAATACACACTACCGCCGCCTGCTGGTAAGGAGAGTTATTGCCACTCACACATGCACAGTTCGTACGTGCTCGTAAAGTAACGAGTTACTTTATGTAGAGAGTAACGAAGTAGTGTAATATATTACTTTTTTTTTAAAGTAATATGTAATATGTAATATATTAATATGTAATATATTACAATTTTTTAGTAACGACCCCATCTCTGTTCGCGACCGACACAACACACACACAAACACACACACGGTGCTGCCCCTCACACACACACACACACACACACACACACACACACACACACACACAC
>CALSBZ010041084.1:340290-355108 GCA_943591055.1 Gobionotothen gibberifrons
TTTCGGCTCCCAAGCGGCTCTTCAGTTTACCACATATTATACCTTTTATAATTAAACCAAATGTAGCCCTTTTTGACTAATGATTTATATGTGTACACATATATCACTTAAATTATTCAACACATCCTTTGTACTGAAGTATTCAAAGCTAAAAATGACATGTTTAATATAAATGAATTGCTGTGGCCAAATGTTTTCATTGCATTTACAGACCCTTGTACCTCTCTGATACCACCCAGTGAATGCACTGACTTGCTTGTAGAACCACGCTACACAAAGCAGATAGCAACACCTATAAAAACGTAAGCATAGACATTTAAAAAAAAGGGCCTACTGTATCGACATTTTAAAATTATATTTAAAGAAAAGGGCCTGACAAAACAGCAGCAGGGCTCTATTTCAGTATTAACTGTAGAAAAAAAGACAGCAACAGCTGACATCAAATCTTTGCTGAGCCTAAGGATAATCATAAATAAATAACATAGTGAAAATAAATATATTGCAATGCTCAAAACAGCAGCATCCAACAGTCTCTAATCCTTGGATATTACATGTCACTGCATGCATGCATGCATGCACGGAGCAGCTGTAGCGTGGAGATCATCATATCATTCTGTCTTGTATTACTTCAAATACAAAAAATAAAAACTGGCTCGTTGGCGGGCGCGAGCCGGCTCCCGTCGTTCACTTAAAAGAGCCGGCTTGTTCGCGACCGACACATCACTAGTGCTTAGGGTCGTTGTCCTGTTGAAAGGTGAACCTTCACCCCAGTCTGAGGTCCACAGCACTCAGGAGCAGATTTTCATCAAGGATCTCTCTGTACATTGCTGCATTCATCTTTCCTTTGATCCTGACTGGTCTGCAGTTCCTGCCGTTGAAAAACATCTCCACAGCATGATGCTGCCACCACCATGCTTCACTGTAGGGATGGTGTTGGCCAGGTGTTGAGGGGGGATGCAGTGCCCCACAAATAGAACAAAAAAACGTTTGCAAAAAAATCTTTAAAAACGTTTTACGCTTTGTCATTATGGGGTATTGTTTGTGAGATATTGAGAACAAAAAAATATTTAATCCATTTAGAAATAAGGCTGTAACATAACATGTGAAAAAAGTTAAGGGGTATGAATACTTTCCGGATGCACTGTATCAACTGAAAACATTTTTTAGGACAAGCATAGTGTGCTGCTGATCTCAGATTGTTTCAGCTGGAGACGGAGTGTGATGGAGACTGTTGTCGACCTCTCTCCTCCACCGCAGGCTGTCTAACAAACACAAAACATACATGTTCAGATTGAGAAATAACCTTGTCCTTGTCCTCTGGGGAAATGTCTAATATGAAACCTGTTAGTTTAGTTGTCATGACGATGGACGTTTTGAGATATGATCTCAGTCGGTGCTATTAAGTCAGTGAAGTGGAAATTCTGGAACTAAAACATGCCTTGGCTGGTTATTTTACCTGAACTAAGTAGATTTTTTGAAATAGTTTTCAAACTATATTTTTGTCAATTAAAGGTGGGGTATGTCATTTATTTCATAAACACTTTTTGTTATATTCCATGGAATGCTCTTAACATCCCGATAGCAATGAATATCTTAAGTGCTTTCACAAAAAATCCATAAAGAAATGTCATCAGTGGAAGCCGTAGTACTGTAAAAAGTACGACCAATCATCTGACCCGGCCCGGCTAAAATAACTGGATGGCCTACCTGCCTGTCAGCCTTCCATCTGTGCACAAACTTATCTCGTGCCCTCATTGGTCATGTGCACGTTCGTGTGTGTTGGAGGAAGGGCTCTGTAAGGAAGTGGCAGATTTTTTCCAGTTGTGTATTTTCCAATTCTAGCGCACTCGAGCTGGTTTCTCCAAAATTACATACCCCACCCTTAACTAATTGTTTTTGACCAATCATTTATCTCCAGTCACTGTAATGACAGTTGCTCTGATGGTGCTAGACTTTGCTTATTCAACAGTCACTGACAGTCCAAAGACTGGAGCAATAGATTTATTGATATGCAAACACTGTACCGTCCATACACACAGCTTTAGAAATCTGAACAAAGCATATCCAAAAATTGAATTGTGGTCTAAACTAATGTATTTGATTGCACCTCAGGTGGTCAGAACAGCTGACATAAGAGCTTTTATGGACTACACTTACTTCCATCACTAACAGCCAGCTGGCTTACAGTTGGTTACAGGACCCCAAACTCCCCCATTATATTTTGAGGACAGGTCTGACAATATGTCCAGCTGAGTCTTGTTCGGAAAAGGTTCATATGATTAACAAGGTGCACTGTTCATAATAATGTGATGTGAACATTTTCCATTTTAAAGTTCACAGTCTAGCCATACACCAATATATTTAAAGCTATCAACTTTATGCAGAGAAGTGCCGTCCTTACAGTTTATTACCAAATGAAGTTGAGATTTGAGAACCAAAAGACCATAATATAAGATTTTGTTTTGTCGAGCAGTCATCCGACCAAACCTCCCGTTCGCTCTATCTACCTGAGGTCCCTGGCCTGTGCTGACAGTGTGCTGGTTTCTCCCTCCCTGTTCCCCCCAGCAGCTATGAACAACTATGTGACATTTATGCTGCAGAATACCCGCTCCCTCAACAACAAAGCACTACTCATCCACGACATTATCACTGACAGAAGCATTGACATCCTATGCTTAACAGAGACATGGCAAAATCAGCAGGACTTTGTGACACTCAATCAAGCTACACCCCCAGGCTATTTTTACATCCAGAAGCCCCGCTCCCTGGGTCGTGGCGGTGGATTGGCTGTTATCCACCGAGCTGGCATCCTGGTTAAAGAACTCCCAGTACCTACTACCACCTCATTTGAGTGTGTTGTCTTCAAACTGGCTGGGTCTGCTCCGCTCCAGGTTGCCCTCATTTACCGCCCACCTAAAGCTTCCACTATTCTTCTTATTCTTATTCCACTTCCTGTCTGAGCTGTCTGAGCTACTCACCTCTCTCTGCTCCATGTCTCCATCAACTCTCCTGCTCGGTGATTTTAAGATCCACGTGGACTCCAGTAACTGCACATTCGCTGCTGAATTCCTCTCACTTTTGGACTGCTTCAGCATCAAGCAACATGTCCAGGGCCCCACCCACATCAAAGGCCACACACTGGATCTGGTGTGCTCTACCGGCTCTCCGCCCCCCGACCTACAGCGCCTCGACCTGGCTGTATCTGACCATCACGCCATCCTCTTCACTGTTCCGGTCTCCCTGCCTAGGCAGCATCCTAAACGCACCATTATGTTTAGGAGCATTAAGACTGTGAGTGCACCGGCCCTATCCGACCTGATAGCTACCCACATGGCCTCGGGTCCCTCCGACTCCACCGTGGACGGCCTGGTAGCCCACTACAACACTGCCCTATCCCTCAGTCTCAACTCTCTCGCCCCCATTAAAACCCGGACTGTTTCCTTCACCCGCCCTGCCCCCTGGTTCACCACCAAACTCCATCTGTACATGTCCAACCATGAGCTCTATGAGCCCTTCCAATCCGGCTTCAGACAGCAACACAGCACTGAGACCGCCCTCATCAAGATCACCAACGATCTCCTCATTGCTGCTGACTCTGGCCGCCTCAGCATCCTCATCCTCCTGGACCTCTCTGCAGCGTTTGACACCATCTCTCACAACATCCTCCTCACCCGCCTCTCAGACCTCCTAGGTGTCACTGGCACAGCGCTGTCCTGGTTGACATCCTACCTCCACAACAGGAAACGGTTTGTCTCCATCAGTGGCTCAAACTCACCCCCGGCCCTAGTCCACCACGGTGTACCCCAGGGCTCTGTGTTTGGCCCCCTCCTGTTCACCATTTACATGCTCCCCCTCGGCCAGATCATCCGACATCATGGACTCAATTTCCACTGTTACGCTGATGATACCCAACTGTATCTCAGCACCACTCCATCCTCCCAGCTCCCCCCTCAGTCTCTCATCAACTGCCTGCATGACATCAAAACATGGATGTCTTCCAACTACCTTAAGCTGAACAGCAATAAAACAGAGCTCATGGTTGTGGCACCCAAGGCCCTGCTCCAGAAGGTTGGTGACTTCATCCTCGAGGTCGACGGCTGCTCCATCTCCCTATCTCCTGAAGCCCGCAACCTGGGTGTCATCCTCGACTCCACCCTTCCATTCCCACGTCAAATCTGTGACCAAATTGGCCTTTTTCCACCTAAGGAACATTGCCAGACTCCCACTCTCGTCACTCTCGTCACTCTCGGAGTCGGTTGCCGAAACCCTAGTGCATGCGTTTGTCACCACCCGCTTGGACTACTGCAATGGTGTCCTGTTCGGGGTTCCCAACAAAACCCTGGACAGGCTCCAGTATGTCCAAAACTGTGCTGCTAGGGTACTCACACACACAAAGCCGTGGCAGCACATCACTCCCACCCTCATCCACCTACACTGGTTGCCAGTCAAGTCCCGCATATCCTACAAAGTCCTCCTCCTTACCTACAAGTCCCTCCATGCCCTTGCCCCCCAGTACCTATCGGACATCCTTCACCCACATGCCCCACCCCGGAACCTGCGATCCTCAGACTCTGGCCTGCTTACCACCCCCCGCACCAAACTGCGAACCTTCGGGGACAGAGCCTTCAGTGTGGCAGCCCCCACCCTCTGGAACGCTCTCCCTGCGGAGATTCGCAACATCCCCACACTCAACGCCTTCAAAAGGGCCCTCAAGTCCCATCTGTTTGCCAAGGCTTTCGGCCCCTAATCGATCTGTTGTTTTGTCTGTCTGACTTTTGTTTTGTTATGTTTGTTTTTGCCCTATTACTTATAAAGCGACCTTGGGTCCCTTGAAAGGTATATATAAATCCAAGCTATTATTATTATTATAGTAGTTTATTAAGTGATACCCAGTCCTGTCAGATGTTAAAATTAGGTTGAAGAGAGATCTGAATTTGTTAAAGGTCAGGTTTGGATGTACAGTGGAGGAAATAAGTATTTGATCCCCTGCATATTTTGTAAGTTTATCCACAAAGAAATTAACAGTCTGTCATTTTAATGGTAGGTTTATATATACAGTGAGAGTAATAATATCAAAAAGATAATCCAGAAATTGACATTATATAAAAGATACAAATTGATTTGCATTTAACCTGTTAAGCCATCATTCAAGGGTGGGTTTTCACGAAACTGTGTCTCAGGTAAGGATGGGTATCGTTTGAAATGTATCGATTCCGGTTCTGCTTATCGATTCCGGTTCTTATCGATTCCCCGTTTCGATTCCAAAATTGTAAAAGAAAGAGGTCAAACGTTTAGACAAAAATATTTCATTCTTTTAAGCTTTAACTGACATTTTTACAAATAAAAAATATACATGCAATACAAATGTATTGCACAATAGCTGTGCTTTATTTTAACTGAGCTATGCCTGTGGCAAACAATTAACAGACTTGTCACTTGTCGCTGTCGCTGTGCCTTGTCTTTTTCTTTTTTAGTGTAGTGGAGCCTCACTTTAGAGCGTTTACCGCGATCCTTCTTTGGTGTTATGAAGTACTTATTAATGTGTCATACCCACTTAACGGGAAGAAACTCAGCTAACTGACAAGATATCATATGAAAGCTGAGATTCCACAGATTCCAATGGTATAAGTATCATCACTGTGCGACCAAAACGACAAATACGTCTTACCTTTGCTGTTTTCTGATCAAAAGTTGTGTTCTATGGCATTAAAACGCATTTAAACGCTGCTGAAGGTTAATCCAATGTCTCTGTGTCACTTTGAAATGATTACTGATAATCCATCATAACATTTTGTCAATAAGAGTAGTTCTCATTCATAACACTCCGTTCGATGTCTCACTATGGGATGCGCCTCATCGCGGAGCAAATAGAAGCATCAATCTCATTTACGGCAATTCTGATTGGCGGGTCATCTCGACGTCAGCGTCAGGGAATCCACCCCCTATAAGTAGCTTGCGCTACGTCGCATGCGTCATTCAAACGCCTCTTCTCGCTTCAGAGCACATCTCTTTATCGGCAGCCGCACAGCTTAACTGTCCACAGACGGAACTGTGCTATACTAGCTAAATTCGGTCGACGGGCGCTGGCGTGCTACCCTTAGATATTCTTCGAAGAGAAGATTGTAGGTACTAACACACCAGTTAGTGCCACATTCGACCTCACCCTTTTAATTTTTTCTCCGAAAATCGAATAGGTAAGGTTTTGACTTAAGCTAGAAGCACACCTGTTGCTAGCTTACCCTCCTTGCTACCGACACCACGCTAGCGAGGACGCTTTTTTCTTTCTTCTCCACCAGAGAAGAATAGGATTAAGTAAGAATATTAACACACCAGTTAATATTCTTCGGGAATAAATCCGACACTGTCGTCTTTTCTCCGGATTAACGACAGGTTGGAGAGGATTTTTTTCCGGCTAACGCACCTACTACGAGCGCGTCCTTCCTGCGTCGCCATAATGGCGAACAAGTTGGACACGTCTCTCCCTCACACCAGAGGAGCCAGGGAACCGGAGGGTCGGCTTTGCGGCTGTGGGTCAAAGATCTCGGACACAGACGCACACCAGGTCTGCTCATCCTGCCTCGGGCTGCAACATGCCCAGGAGGCTATCGACAACCCCGGCTCATGCGGGCATTGTGCTCGTTTCACCACGAGGAGCCTCCGCCGGCGGCTAGCTCGCCAAGCTAGCCTGTCGAGTCAGGACCCCCTCATGTCCACTGATTTACCTGATGGAAATCATGACATGAGGGCGTCCTCCACAGAGATGGAGCCCCGCACTGTGTCAGTCTGGGGCTCATCAGTGGTAGCCGCTACAGAACCGGAGCCCCGAGCCGTGTCAGGCTGGGACTCGGTAGCGGCGAGGGACGCGCGAGCGGAGCCCCATGCTATACCAAGCTGGAGCTCCCGGCTGGACCTCACCATGGTCCAGCCCGCAGAAGACGCTCAGGCTGCGACGCCGGGAGCCATGACTGCTCGCGGGGGCGATAGCACACCAGCTTCGCCCTGTCTGAGTATGGACCTGCAGGCCGTGTGTCAGCGTGCTGCAGCCAGACTGGACATCCCATGGCCTGAAATGGCCAAGGAGACCTCCAGATCCCGTTACGAGGGCAAGAATTTGCCCCTGCGCCGTCCAGGCCACGGTGGGCAAGGCTATGGGAATCATGGTGGTGCAGGAAAGAGCGAGATGGCTCAACCTCACCAACCTCCCAGAACGGGAACGAGAGGATGTGCTGGACATGCCCATCATTCCCGAGGGAATTTTTGGATCTGCGCTAGCTTCCATGCAGAAGAGATGCGAGTCCAAAAAGACCCCTGCCTTTGTTCCTAAGGTGGTGGGTTCATGTACTCCAATTGACATTGAAGCATTTCCTCCGCCGCTGTGTCCCTCCGGGGAACAGCAGCCGAATTTGCTGTGTCCAGTCCGTGCTTTACGCACTTATATGGACAGATCAAAGAAGTTTCGTCATAATGACCAACTCTTTGTGTCCTGGGCTAACCCTCAGAAGGGCAGGCCTGTTACTAAGCAACGGCTCTCCCACTGGATTGTGGAGGCAATTGCTTTGGCCTATACGAGTCAGGATTTGCAGGCACCTTCGGGTTTGCGTGCTCATTCGACTCGTGGTATGGCTACATCCTGGGATTTGTTCAAGGGTGTTTCCATTCAAGACATTTGTGCAGCAGCGAGCTGGTCCTCGCCGCTCACTTTTGTCCGCTTTTACAGGCTAGACGTCTCTACTCCCAGTGTGGCTCGAGCAGTGCTGGGCCCCCTGCTGAGTTAGAGCTCTAACTGTAAGGTTCTGGTTGGTCTTGGTGACTTTCGAGATAAGCTCGTCTGGCAATACAGGAGTTACGATTTCCCATAGTGAGACATCGAACGGAGTGTTATGAATGAGAACTATAGGTTACTTACGTAACCCCAGTTCTCAGAGTAACATGAAGTGAGATGTCTCACCAGACGGCCCTCCTTGCTATGGTGAAGCGAGAAGAGGTGCTTATTTTGAATGACGCATGCGACGTAGCGCAAGCTACTTATAGGGGGTGGATTCCCTGACGCTGACGTCGAGATCACCCGCCAATCAGAATTGGCGTAAATGAGATTGATGCGTCTGTTTGCTCCGCGATGAGGCGCATCCCATAGTGAGACATCTCACTTCATGTTACTCTGAGAACTGGGGTTACGTAAGTAACCTATAGTTTTCATATAGAGTGTATGAGAGCTGTCACCCAGCTTCCGGTTTTGGGCATGCTGGTTACGCATCACCAATGGTAATGTTTAGATGGATTTAGGAACTCCCTCTCAATTCTATTGGCTCTAATGGTTGAAAAGTGGTGTCAATCGTCAACATCGACCGATGGGTTCCAGAGATATGGCAAATACACCCAAATGACCCCAGAAGTGTTTTTTTTTTCTAAACCTCTCTAAAAAGGTCTCTAAAAAATGTCACTTATTTTGCATCAATCTTGATACAGGGTACTTATTATATGTTATAGTTTGGATTCCTAAAGCTTTTAGTCTTCGATCCCATCATTCAAGGGTGGTTTTCACTATAAGTAATGTGGTTTTTTTGGACGGACACTAGGGCTGCTCAATTAATCGTATTTTAATCGCGATTACGATTATGGCTTGCAACGATTACGAAAACAACGTAATCAAAATAAAACGATTATTCTTTTATTATTATTATTATTATTTTTTTTAATTATACTTAAAGTTCAGGGTAATCAACTGTTAAAAACATACTGTTCAAATGTTTTTTCTCCAATAAATGGATGTTTTCAAAGTCAATGAATAATCACATTTAATAATCGCAATTACAATTATTGACCCAAATAATCGAGATCATGATTTTTGCCATAATCGAGCAGCCCTAACGGACACTATAATTTACATTTCTTTGCTATGTTCAATCTGAATTTACTTTAAAATAAAAAAATCTCTATTGATTCTGACTTTTCTACATCCAACTCACAGGTGTATCATTGCTTTTAGAAAAAAGATTATTAATTTACCCCTTTTAGAAGTGAAGATATGGTCATTTGTTCTGGGAATGTCATTTTCGAGACTGAGACCTGAAAATCAGGCTTGGGGCTTAACAGGTTAATGAAAAAACGCCCCTTATATTGAACTACTGCCAGGGTTAGGGAGCTCATTATGTTATATCAAAAACATTGTCTAATTATTAGTGCATTCATTAGCTAAACGAATGACCTGATTAGATAGCTGGTTATGTCCACTATATCATGACTATAATTACATACACTACAGTTTGCGCATATTCTTTAAAAAGGACATTTAATTTGTATTCTGCTACATTCAGACCCCAATAGTTAAATCTAGGAATTTCTTATATATATTGCCCTAAACTTGGCTCATCCTGTTTCACTATTTTAACAACATTTGCATGAGCATTGTTGGAGAGCCTGAGGACTAACAAGTGTAAGGCAGGGACATGCACAGACATTTTGGGGGTGCTCAAGTGAGAAAAAGGGCACTTCCCATAATCATTTATAAAAAAATGTTTTAAAACAAAAAGTTAAATATAGTTGCACATCTCTGACTTACTGACCAATTTATTTGAATACCCTCATAGTCACGCAATTGTTTAATACTCAACAGAACTCTACAAAATAATCAGCTAACACAGAGACAATAGTCTTCTTTAGTATTCACTATGCACAAGCGCAGACAACAAACTAGTACAATTAATAGTTATTAAATGAGCAGCCAACAATCAAAATGATGAAGTTACTGTTTAAGGACATTACAGGCAACAAGATCGTTTTTTCATGTAGCCTACTTGTTATTTTGGTCTATTTTGCTTCCATGTTTTCTTCCACTTCACATGGAAATAAAACTTCCAAGAAACACATATAAATGGTGTACTACCATGTCTGAATTCATCTATAGATTTAAAGCTAATCTGCATTTAAACATAACATTTCAGGGGAAAATACTGACTTGATGTAAGTAACTATCTGGGGAAGTTGTGAGGTGATGTGTTTTTTGTTTTATCCTTTTCACCTGCAATGCCTTGGTAACTGCATGCAAATTAGCGCATTTTAATTAAGCCTAGTTAACGCCTAATTTGCATATCAATGTGGCGATTGTGATGACGTTATTAGATACACATTGTACTGTATTCATTTTAAGCGTCTCCCCTAAGTACAGTACATTAGCCTGTATGCCCATGATGCATTGCCTTAGCTAAACCTTGAGCTAACTTATCCATTAGCTAGTAGCCTACCATAGTTAACTATATTTGTTATTGTCTTTCAGCTACGTAGCTGTAAACTCGAGGCACTGGCAGTTTAGTCATTTGTTCATCACCACTCACCTTCAAAATAAACCAAGAAAAGCCGGCATAACATGGGACAGTAAAGTGGGAGGTGCTGCTACCTGTCTGTCTGAAGGGACTGCCGATGTCCGCACAGCTGTGCAGGAGACGTGGGGGGAGGGAGGGAGGGAGGGAGGGTAGAGAGAGCATCGGAACTTCACAGTCTAATCTCCCGACCTGATCTTTTTATTTTGTATTCAATCAATATATTTTTGGAAAGGGAAACTGCAGTAGATATATATTCATTTATAAAAAATAAAAAAGTGGGAAAAAAGGGCACTTTCTCCGGAGGAAGAAAAAGGGCAGGGGCTCAAGCCCACTTTGATGTCTATGTGTGCACGTGCCTGGTGTTAGGCATATTACCAGTGGCGGAGCTGGGGGGTGGCTGGGAGTGGCCACCCCCCCCCTGTACTGGCCACGGCCACTCCCAGCTGAATCCTGGCCACCCTATTGGCCACCCCAAACACCCTCACCAAGGGGGCCCAAACAATTTTAGAACATTAAGAAAAAAAAGTTTAAGTAACCTTTCATCATTCATCGAGAATTAACATTAATAGGACGTTATATCGATAATGTAATCACTAAACTTACAATTCATTTAACTTATTTTCTTCCAAAAGTTAATTATCCAAAGCCTCTGTACACCCCCTTCTATTTACATGTAATGGTTTGGTCCTCCCTCCAAACGCCGTGCAGCACCGCAGGCACTTTCTAGCAGAGAGTGAGAGCATGTTAGGAGCAGGGAGGCTAGTACTTACGTGTGAACCATGTCTTAACGACTAAAGAGTCAGGCTTTCATAAGAGAAAAGAAAGGAGAGAAAGACAAGAGAGAGGGACTAAAGGGCGACAGTATGTCACCCAGTTTTTCAAAGAAAAGGTGGGTGTGGTCTATGAGTGGTGGAAATGTGTCTGTTAGCTAAGCGTAGTCCATTGTAAATAATAATTGTTATATTTTTTTGTACTAAGCTGACATTAAGTACTGTTCATATCTATACAGAAAATGCAGAGGTTTTTAATGTCACTACTCTTTTAGCTGACATTTAACAAATGCAGGTAGATTTTTAGCAGCTATTCTTACTAAATCAGTTGTCCCTCCCCCTGGTGCCAGGACCAACAGATCCATCACTAGACTCAGCAGCCCTGTCCCCCCATAAGTGTTATATTTTCACAGCTCAGTGTCAGTAAATAGTGTGCGGTTAGTATTGGATTACAAGATAGATGCAAGCCTGTACAGGTAGTAGGAGTTATTTAAAGCATAAATGAGGCGTGTGGCGCAGTGGATAGAGCCTTGGTGTTGGGATCAGGGGGTCACAGCAGGTTCAAACCCCACTGCAGTCAGCATGTCATTGTGTCCCTGGGCAAGACACTTCACCCCATAATTGCTCCTGTGGGGATTGTCCACAGTATTGAGTATGTTAGTCGCTTTGGATAAAAGCGTCTAACAAGTAGAATGTAATGTATAAAATGAGTCGGTTGGGTTCTGGAGGTGTGGTTACAGAAATTGTGCTTGGTTGGCGTGGCCTGGGCCTGGTGGTGGGGCCCAATGTGATATATTTTCATGGGGCCCAAAATCCCTGGCGGCGCCCCTGAGTGTATGGCCAGAGGGCAGGACCTATACACACATTTACTACCCAATAGCATTGTGAGGCTGAACAAAAGGACCGAAATGTAGTCTTTTAAAAAAACAAAACATTTACTGACTTTTTTAGGATAGCTTAAGTAATGTTGTAAAATTACAACCGGGGGCCTTACAGGGTTAAGGGCTATTGTTTATTGTTATTTACTTTTAAGATGTTTATTCTTAACCTATCATTGAATTTAAACACTCTTATTTAAATGATGTGTGTGTGTCTCTGTATTCCTGATGATACACTGAGAGAATGAGCTCATAGGGCTGCTGATCACCATAAGCTAAACAGTCTGTATATTGCACTACATTTGTATAATGTAAGCTTCGTTGATACTTTGCCTGCGGGAATACGAAAAAAATTGTTAGATATACTGAATATTATTTGATCTATTCCACCACTTAATCCCAAATAATGTATAGGTGTGTTGTAGGTGCCTTAAATAACCCCTTATTTTCTAGTGAGATGTATTTTTATGTTCATATAATAGTGATTTCAATGCCACCCCAAAATGAGCACTGGTTCCATCCTGGCCACCCCACTGAAAATGTCCTGGCTCCGCCACTGCATATTACATCAACTTGGTGGGCATATGACAACAAAGAAATTAAACTTGGATTTAAATTTGGAGGACTCTTACCTGGATCAGAGGCAAAATCCAGGCTAAAAAGGAAATATAAGAGGAAGAGGTGAAATACAGGAGGAAGCTCATAGGACACCTGATAGGCTGCAGCAGTGAAACCTCAGTATAGTAGAACATGAGAGTGAGAGCAGAGAAATTAAAGAAGGAAATCTTTCAATCCAAATGTAGCACACATTTTAGCCAACATCCCAATCTATCTGTTAAAAGAAAATGCAAATAAACCAAAGTGAGGTGCAGCTACGCACAGTCTTTTGTTGCTTCAGTAATACCGCTCTGTGCTGTTAACTTATTTCTGCCTGAGTAGATGTCAGTCACTTTAAGGAATACAATGCAATCGCTCTGCACACATGGATTCAGAATCCCTGCCACTTCCAAGGTACGAGGAGAGGCCTGTGATGGCAAATTGAATCTGAGCGGGAAAGAAATGCAATTCTTCTCAAGTTGAATGACTCCACACAACACTGAATATGTTTCCATGCTTGTAGTTGATCGACTTCTTTACACAATAGTGTAGTTGTCAGCTCAGAGAGTCCTATTGTGAACCCGCCCCGGAAATGTTGAGTACCCCAAAGTTTTATGTTAGAAATGTATAGTAGGAGGGACGGGGTGGCATGGGAAAGGGATTCCCTATATTTTTTTATTTCTTTCTTTGTCTTTTCTTTGTCATTTTGTATTGTCTCTATATTGTCTATATAATTTGTATCTGTGTATATAAGTCCCTTTTGTGAGGGCAAAAAAAAAACAATAAAAAGTTGGTCACCAAAAAACAGAAATGTATAGTAGGGTCCCCAGCACATAGAAACTGCCGGATGCTAACTTGCATATGATAGGCAATTTGCATAATTAGCAGAAGTTGTCATTAAATAGCACTATAACCTATATATGCAGACAAAAGCTAAAGCTAAAATATGGTTTTGCTGATCCATCTCTGCCATTTACAGTTTCCAAAATGGCAGTTTTAACCAGAAAATGGCCATATTTCTGGGATGATTTTGACACATTGTGGGTCGATTTTGAAGTTTTAGAGGGCACTGGAACATTTGGATTGGACAGATTGCTTATCTATTTAAAATAAATAGTCCACGGTAGAGGTAACAATTGTCATCTTCTGCTATCTATATCCAATAGTTGCCACACATCTCATGCCATGGCCAATCAGTTTGTGCAGAATCCAGCAGGTACTGGTGATGAGGCGGTGTTGCTTAAACTACGCAGTCATATTTCACATATGAAACAAGCATGACATCACATATTCACAGTTACCTGTCGCAAGGGATTCTGCCTTTCTGATAGAAACCTGCAATAGCCTGAGCGAGGGAAATGACAGCGGAGATTGCACAATTATTTCAGTGATGGAAAAATCTCAGCAGCAATCATCTTCAAAACCACGCTGCCTTTTAAATAGAATGATGAAAGGGATGCAGTGAGAAAGGAGGGGTATAGACAGGAGTGGAAGTGTGTGTGTGCAGAGTGGTTGAGAAAATAAATAAGGAGAAAAAGAGGGCAATAGAAGAATAGAAAGAAAAGAGTGTGGGAAAGAGTTTCAATCTGTCTCTGGAGAATCACCTTCCTTGTTGATGCTCGGGCTTGGAGATAATAAGGTGTTGCAATTCACTTCCCCAAGGATCCCAGGAAGAGATTACAGAACAATAAACCCCTCTCTCTCCTGAACTCTCACACACACACACACACCCCCACACACCCCCCCCCCCCCCCACCACTCCTGTCTATACCCCTCCTTTCTCACTGCATCCCTTTCATCATTCTATTTAAAAGGCAGCGTGGTTTTGAAGATGATTGCTGCTGAGATTTTTCCATCACTGAAATAATTGTGCAATCTCCGCTGTCATTTCCCTCGCTCAGGCTACTGCCGCTCTCTCACACACACACACACACACACACACACACACACTGTGATAATGTTACTGCTAGCCTTATCTTTACTGCACACACTCGCTTCCTCTCTGCCTCTTTTCCTCTCTCGGAGATGATGTGCTGGTGCTGTTGGTAGATAAGCAGTTGAATAAAATCATGTGGCAATGAACTTCTTCTGTAGCTGGAAGACTTAATGCAAAAATAAAAAAGTTGTTTTGACTGATTCTGTAACGTTATCACCAGCAGTTGTAGCAGGCACTTTTCTGAGCTCAGGTACCCATTCCACTGGAAGAGACACACCTACAGATGAAGCACTTAATTTCGGACTCCAGCTTACCTGT
>CALSBZ010041084.1:380108-396865 GCA_943591055.1 Gobionotothen gibberifrons
ATATTATTGTACCGTGAGTTTTGGGTATCGTTACATCCCTAGTATTTATCGTGTGATTTTGGAAATAAAAGTTTCATATTCTGAAAGCCAAGACTTTGTTTATTTAAAATCAAACAAAACACCCGAACCCCGAAAAACTAGTTTTTCTTAGCAAATCGACGTTTATTTTGAAATGAGCCGTTGCGACTTCCGACTGATTTCGATAGAGCGGGTAATTGTATTATAATAATACAATTCTACTAAAGAAAGGGTATAAAAATGAGTGGGGAAGCTGGACCAAGTAAGAAACAAAAAACGTACAACTTCCATCCAGAATGGGACTATTTTTTCACGATGTCATATTCGAAGTGCGTTTGTTTGATCTGCAAATCTGCAATCGCTATTTCGAAGAAGGGAAATTTGGAGCGGCATTTTCGGACAGTTCACAGAACGTACGACACTGACTTCCCTCCAAAAAGCGAGCTGAGAAAGAGAAAGGTGAAGGAACTGAAATCACAGTTGTCCGGACAGCAGGCATTTTTCACAAAGGTGACTTCAAAATCAAAGGCAGCCACCGAAGCATCGTTCAGGGTGAGTCACGCCATCATTAAGCACAAGAAGTCCTTCCAAGATGGAGAGATGATAAAAGAGGCATTCGTTGAAGCAGCTGACACGTTGTTTTGGGACTTTAAAAACAAACCGGAAATATTATCTTGAATCAAAGCTCTCCAGCTATCAAGAAGTACAGTTACGTGGCGCTGTGAAGTCATGGCCGAGGATTTGACACAGCAGCTTCAGAAGGACATCGCGGACTGCGATGTCCGCGATGTCTCACTGCAATTTGACGAGTCTACAGACGTAAGTGATACAGCTCAGTTGTGCATTTGTATTACAACTACTACAGTGCAACAAAACAGGAAGATTAAATGTGGTCTCTTAAACATAAGATCTCTAGCATCTAAAGCAGGCATGGGCAAACTAAGGCCCGCGGGCCATATACGGCCCGTTGGGCTTTTTAATCCGGCCCGCCGAATATTGGTACAAAATTGTCCAAATTATAGTAAAGGCCGCATTCATTTTGCCTTTTTCCTGCAATACCCGGCATTTCAGTTGACCCCACTAGATGGCGCACTCTAGACACAAATTACCTTTGCTGGAGTCGGCAACCCGGCAAGATCTAAGAACCAAATACGTCACGCTTACATTGGAGGGGGTCAGTTCACGGTTAGTACAGTACAGCGAATACAACAAGCAGTAGCGCTGAGAAAAGGGACTAGAACGCGACCACACACTTATAAAAAACACTTATATAAAGTCAGGCAACACTAACCGGCTTAGTGTGATTCTTGTGTGTAGAAAACGGTTTATGCCACAATATGATAGCAACAAGTAGTCGAGATAGTCTGATTAGCTTCGGTTGCTAGTTGCTATGCTAACATCACCTGTAGAATGCCAGAGAAACTTTCATAACAACGTTGTGATGCCAAACAGCATCAATTCAGACTGAAACACATTCACTATGGATGGGGGATATTTATCAGCTGCTTGTGTGACAGTCGGACAGTGAAGACTTTACAGCGGCCGCTGCCGTGAGTTAACCGTGAGGTAGAATAAACTCCAGTGGACGAGCAGCACTGCAGCGGGCGGTAATGCCGCTGAACCACATTCAAAAACAATGCACCACGGCACTCTGTAGAAAAGTATAAGGTTGGAGAAGTAGTTAATTTAATCTGGCTTCGTATGATTAAAAACTGTGTGGGTCATAAGAAGGCACGCAAACGGTTACGTCATGACGCAAAGGATGACGCAATAATTCACCTTTGAACCCAATTCACCTTTGAACCTGCATCTGTAACAATGAGTGGACCAAAGAAAAGAAAAGTCGACAATGAGTGCCGAGTGTTTAATGAGGAGTGGACAGCTAAATATTTTTTCACCGATCTGCTACTGGTCCGGCCCGTCTGTTACATTTTAAAACTCATAGTGGCCCCCGAGCCAAAAAGTTTGCCCACCCCTGATCTAAAGCTATATTGGTAAATGATTTAATATCAGATTATAATATTGACATGCTGTCTCACTGAAACTTGGTTGAGACATGAAGAATATGTCAGCATAAATGAGGCCACTCCACCCAGCCATATCAATACTCATATTGCCCGAGGCACAGGCCGAGGAGGTGGAGTTGCAGCCATCTTTGACTCAAGTTTACTTTTAAATTAAATTATACCTCCTTTGAAAGTCTCGTTTTTAGTCTTACGCATCCGACCTGGAAAACTTTGCAGCCAATCTTATTTGTTACAGTGTACCGTGCACCAGGTCCTTATTCAGAATTCTTATCTGTTTTTATCAACTTTGGTACTTAAAACAGATAAAGTAATTATCGTAGGTGACTTTAATATTCATGTTGACGATGATAAAAATAGCCTTACTGTTGCATTTAACTCTATATTAGATTCTATTGGTTTTCGTCAGAGTGTAAAGAAACCAACCCACTGCTATAATCACACTCTCGACCTTGTTCTGACTTATGGTATTGAAATTGAGCAACTATTAGTCGAACCGCATAACCCTGCTTTATCCGACCATTTCTTAGTAACTTTTGAAGTATTGTTACTAGAATACAAAGCATTAGTCAAAAGCTCCTGCAGCAGAAACCTATCTGTTAGTGCTATAGCCAAATTTAAGGAAGAGATTCCACCAATACTTAACTCGATAGCATATGTAGGGGAGGAAACTTATACAAAATGTACACCACCCCAAATTGATCATGTTGTTGATAGTGCTATAGATGAGCTGCGAATAAAATTAGACTCTGTTGCTCCTTTGAAAAAGAAGAAAATTAAACAACATAGATTAGCTCCATGGCATAATGTCGAAACCCACAAAATAAAGCAAAAGTCGAGACAGCTTGAAAGGATATGGCGTTCCACTAAACTTGAAGAATCTCGTTTAATTTGGCATATTACTATATTAATGAATATAAGAAAGCACTGCGTAAAGCGAGAGCAGCGTATTACTCTTCATTAATAGATGAGAATAAGAATAATGCAAGATTTCTTTTCAGCACTGTAGCCAGGCTGACAGAGAGCCATAGCTCAATTGAGCCTTCTATTCCCATAGCACTCACTAGTAATGATTTTATGTGCTTTTTTAACGATAAAATTGTTACTCTTAGAAACAAAATCAATGACCTCTTGCCTTTGACCAGTATAGTGTTATCAACAGCTCCCGGAAATGTAAGTTCTAATATTACACTAGATAGTAAACTAGAATGCTTTTCAGCCATAAACCTTGAACAATTAAATTCAATGATTCTTTCTTCTAAACCATCAACGTGTATCTTAGACCCAATTCCAACTAAGCTGTTGAAGGAAGTTTTTCCATTAATTGGCACTTCTTTATTAAATATTATGAATATGTCTCTATTATCAGGCTATGTTCCACAATCATTCAAAGTAGCAATGATAAAACCGCTTCTTAAAAAGCACAACCTCGATCCAGAGATATTAGCTAACTATAGACCTATTTCTAATCTTCCGTTCTTCTCAAAAATTCTTGAGAAAGCAGTCGCAAAACAGTTGTCTGATTACTTAAAAAACTATGATTTATTTGAAGTTTTTCAGTCTGGCTTTAGAACACATCATAGCACAGAGACAGCTCTGGTTAAAGTCACAAATGACATTCTAATAGCCTCACACAAAGGACTTGTCTCTATTCTTGTCTTGCTCGATCTCAGTGCTGCATTTGATACTATCGACCATGACATCCTATTGCAAAGACTAGAGCACTTAGTTGGCATACAGGGAACTGCTTTAGGCTGGTTTAGGTCCTATCTATCTGAACGCTCTCAGTTTGTACGTGTCAACGATGAATCTTCGACGCAAACCAAAGTTAGCCATGGAGTGCCACAGGGCTCAGTGCTCGGACCTATTTTGTTCACATTGTATATGCTTCCGTTAGGCAATATTATAAGGAATCATTCTGTACATTTTCATTGTTATGCGGATGATACTCAACTTTATTTATCAATCACGCCTGATGAAATTAATCATCTAAATAAAATTCAAGACTGCCTTAAGGACTTAAAAATGTGGATGACCTTAAACTTTTTGATGTTAAACACGACCAAAACTGAAGTTATTGTACTCGGCCCGAAGAATCTACGAGACAAATTAACTAAAGATATACTAACTATGGATGGCATTCATTTGGCCTCCAATGAGACTGTAAGGAATCTTGGTGTTATATTTGATCAGGATTTATCCTTTAATGCCAACATAAAATCAATTTCAAGGACCGCCTACTTCCATCTACCTAACATTGCAAAAATCAGGCATATCTTGCCTCAAAACGATGCAGAGAAACTAGTCCATGCATTTGTTACTTCTAGGCTGGATTATTGTAACTCCTTATTATCAGGGTGTACCAAGAAGTCAGTTAAATCGCTTCAGCTGATTCAAAATGCTGCAGCTCGTGTACTAACTAGAGTTAGGAGAAGGGACCACATTACTCCTGTTCTGGCTGCCTTACACTGGCTCCCTATAGAACACAGGATAGAATTAAAAATTCTTCTTGTCGCCTACAAAGCCCTTAATGGGCAGGCGCCATCTTACCTTAAAGAACTCATTATACCCTACTGTCCTACTAGGGCATTGCGTTCCAAGAACGCAGGGTTGTTGGTTGTTCCTAGAGTCTCTAAAAGTACAATGGGAGCCAGAGCCTTTTCTTATCAAGCTCCACATTTGTGGAATCAGCTTCCAGTTTGTGTTCGGGCGGCAGACAGCCTATCCATTTTTAAGAGTGCGCTTAAGACCTTCCTTTTTGATAAAGCTTATAGTTAGGGCTGATTAGATTCAGCCCCTAGTTTTGCTGATATAGGCTTAGTTTGTCGGGGGACATCTTACTTCTTCCTTCTCTCTGTCTGTACCTGTGTACTCTCATGTTCCGATTAACCCAGCTTCCCCAAATGTCTTTCTTTTTGGTGTCTATATACGCCGGGATCCGGAGTCATGGATGATCCTGTTGCTGCAGTCCTGTGTCCTGGGTCGCGAGCCCGGATCTTGAGTCGTGGCTGTTGCTGTGGTCCTGGATCATAAGTCCTCGATGGATGTCCTCGTGGATTCATCTTCCTATTATACACACATGCATTTCCAAACATTTGGACTACCTATGTTGCAAATGTATTATCTTTTTTTTTTACACACGGCATCTATTGCACGTCTGTCCGTCCTGGGAGAGGGATCCCTCCTCTGTTGCTCTCCCTGAGGTTTCTCCCATTTTTCCCCTTTAAACTGTGGGTTTTCTCTGGACATTTTTCCTTGTACGATGTGAGGGTCTAAGGACAGAGGGTGTCGTATTGTCATACTGATATTCTGTACAAACTGTGAAGACCACTGAGACAAATGTAACATTTGTGATATTGGGCTATATAAATAAACATTGATTGATTGATTGATTGATTATTCGGATGGTGTTTACAGATATGACTGCAAAAGAGGAGATGTTAACATTACTGCCCATGAAAGAACACACGTGGGGAGAGGACATTTTTCAGTCTTTCAAAAACGTCATCCAGAAGACCCAGCTCCCTCTGTGCAAATTGGTGTCAATCACCACGGACGGTGCGCCCGCAATGGTTGGCCGCTCGAATGGATTTATTGCCAAGTGCAGGGAGGACGATGCTTTCCCTGACTTCCTCAATTATCACTGCATAATACACCAACAAGCATTATGCGCAAACATGCTTAATATGAGAGAGATAATGGATGTGGCAATGAAGATCGCCTGTTCTATTCGAGCCAGATCTCTTCAAAGACGACAGTTCCGTTCGCATCTGGAGAAGGCTGACTGCGACCATTCTGAGTTGTTGCTACACACTGATGTGAGATGGCTTAGTAGGGGGAAATTCCTGCAGAGATTTCGAGAGCTCTGTCCGGAGATAAAAGAGTTTCTCCTTGTCTCTAAACATGCAGAATACAACCAACTAAACGACGATCAGTGGCTGCTAGACTTGGCATTTTTAAACGATCTGACCAACATGTTGAATGACCTTAATTTAGAGCTGCAAGGAAAAGACAAAACCGTGGTCAATATGATAAGCTCAGTTAATGCGTTCAAACGAAAATTGCAACATTTGTCCTCAAAGCTGCAGCGCCATGATTTGGGGAACTTCCAAAACCTCGCGTCAGAGCTGGAGACGCAAAGGAAGGCTTGTGCGCAACTGGACATTGCGCGTTACACAGAGCAGATTGGGACAATTGTGTCAGAGTTCAACAGGCGCTTTCAAGACTTTGCTTTGCTCGAGCCAGTCGCTACATTTATGTGCTACTGATTTCGGGAAGATGCTCAGGTCGATTCACTCGCATCAAAAATTGCAACGCTGTTTCACCTGAACTCGTCTGGAGTGGAGGATGAGATATTGACACAATGATACAAGCTGACATTCAGCTGAAGGCCAGGGCTCAACTTACTCACAGAGGGAAAGTACCCAAACATGAGAACATGTGCTACCTTCTTGACTGCATTATTCAGCTCCACTTATTTGTGTGAGTCAGCCTTTTCCCACATGAAGATGATTAAGTCCAAAAACCGTTCCACCATGACTGACGATCATTTGGAAGTCTGCTTGAGGATGGCTACCAGCAGCTACTGCCCGGACTATGCAACCCTGGCAGATTCCTGCCGGTGCAGGTCATCAGAGTAAGGTAATGACCAAAAATGTACTGAGTTGTCTTGTGCCATACAGGTTCATGCAGTTATGCAAGGTATGCCAAGATAAGGTATAGTCAGTATTAAAATAAATAAATATATGTTTAGCATTTTTAATGTAGGTAGATCGCGGTGACTTGGTCATTTTAAAAGTAGCTCCCAAGCTGAAAAACAGTGGGCACCCCTGCCTTATACCAATTAAAACAATGCAAATGTAATGTCAAACACAGTCAGAGAAACATTAATATCACAGCAGTGATATCACCAGCCAGAGTCAAATATTAATATCACAGCAGTGACATTACCCCATCAGCAGAGCTTATATCATATCTCAACATCAATCAAAACCACATCAACCGCAGTAACCAATGTGAAACAATAGTTTAACCTTAGCAGAGTTTCTATTCCCCTTAAACAATTTCAAATCCAAGACCTCACTCTAAGACCAAGCAGATACCTTCAGAAACCACGAGAGAGACCAGGAGTTGGGTGGAAATGTACAAAGTACAAACCGGTTTTATTAAGGTTTTAACAAAAATTGAGGATTAAAAGAATCCTTAAAAAATAACAAAGACACCAAGTCAAAATACAAAAGCAACAGATTCACAAGTCAAATCTCCTAAAAAAGCAGTCTAAGGGCTTGGGCCTCAGAAAACTTCCCTCAACCTTCAAGCCTCAAAAAACCTAAAAAGCCCCAAAAGCCCCCTTTCTTTTCACACATCATCTTTTATAGTCTCATCTCTCCTCCCTCTCGGCATCAGGTGGTTTCCCCTTTTCTATCTTTGAGGGAGAAGGAGGTCACATATCATCAACTTTTACTTAATGAACAATTGAAAATGTAAAGTTAAAATAAAACAAATAAAGACTTATAGTAATAATATGCAATTTTAAGAAGAGGGAATATGAAAATGTTTCATGAAAGCAGAACACATTGTTAATGTCATGTTTAGTTTAGTTTATTTATTTATAGTGTCGTGGACAGTCCCCATCGATGAACTGTCACAAAAACAGTAAATGGAGCAGCTTTAGCCGACATGGCTAATTTCCAGATGGTAATAGACACCCTTAAAATCACAATATATCAACAGCATTAGTTATAAAAAAATATAGAATCAAGTTTTTTCTTTAAACATTTAATTTCAAAAATGCAAACTTTATACTTTAATTTATTAACAGAGACTTCATTTATTAACAGAGACAATAAGGACAGCTTGTCTCTACGATTCGCTGGCCCAGGAAGTTGGTTCAAATCCTTGCGTAGGTCGCCTGCATCCTGTGCTTCATTGTCTTCATACCCGCTGTAACCGCTCTCAAGGTGTCAAAAACCACAAGCACCTTCTCAGAATTGTGGCTGGAGCTTTTACGCTTTTATTTCCCCATCTAGCATGTGTGTGTGTATAGGTCAACATTTCAGAATGCTCTATCTAGTTTCACATGCCTGGTTTCACATGTCTGAAAAGACATGATGGAAACATACATCCTTTCTATTTACAGCCAATTTAGCATCTTTTTATCAATGGTAAGCTTAATAGAGGTAGGTGAGGTAAAGGTCAGGTCTGACACAGCCACTTAAACAGCAGAACTGTCAACAATACAGTTACTATGAATACATGCTTAGTCATGAGATAGCTGACTCATGACCCTGTCAAAGTACAATAGACCCATGATCCGATCACTGGGCACCCACTGTGTGGTTTCATGGCACCTTGTGACTGGTCATCTTCCAGAGGGATGATATCTCAACTACATTCATCTATTATCTTTGACATGTAAGGCTTACAGAGTATTATTATTTATACAACATCATTGCATTTAATTCCTTGAAAAGACAATTGTCTTCTTCATTGTGTGCAGATGTACTGCTGACAGTTATGGAGGAGTGGCTCACCTCTCAGCTGCCTTCACAGGACACGTGATTTGCTTGGGCTCAGAGCATTGAGGAGAAAAACAGCTAGCTACGATTTGTGTAAATAAAGGTGCGTACCCTGCTAGCTAGCACCGCTCCACATACAGTATAGCTTGTTGTTAGTTGGAATAATTTGAACTTTGAGCACAGCGCTTAGCGCAGTGGTTCCCAAAATGTGTGGAGCTATTACAGTGGGGGCAACGGCAAGGCAAATGAATGAGGCAAGCTGATAGGTCAGGGTCATGGGGGGCCAAGGGAAACCAGAGGCCGGCTGGCTTCCCTTGGCTCCTGACCAATCAAATCACATCAACGGCGTTCTGACAACAACGCGGTAAAAGTAACAACATTAGCAAGAGCAGTTATGGAGAATGGAGATTTGGAGTTTGAAAAAAAATCCCTTTTATTCAATGACATGGCAACTTAAAATTACATGTTATGAAAGCCAACTTCCAGACTACTAGAGCTTCGTACAGAGAGGAAAAACTGACTGACTTTGAATGACGGAAAAAAAAATTGTGTCTGCACGGAGCGGCTAGCTGGTAGTGCAAAACTTCAGCAGCTAGTTTGCTAGCTAAATATCTATTGACTCTAATGTGGTGGAGGACCCAGGTGGGATATTCTACGACATGATTATTGACCATTCACCACTATGTAGGACAGGAGAATGGCATTCCTCTACACAGTCTCATACTGTAGCTGCAACCCCAATTTAAAAAGATCAAATAATCAAAGATTATAATCAAAACATATAATATATATTATTCTGAAATGGGCTGCAGAATGAATACTGGTGCTTTTGGTACTTTAACTATATTTTGATGCTAATACCTTTGTGGTTTTTCTTGAGTAGCATTGTGAATGCAGGACTTTTACTTGGAACAGAGTATTTCTACACTCTGGTACTTCTACTTTTATTTAAGTACAAAATCATCTTCCACCTCTGAACACATATTTATAGTCATAATGTATTTCAAAGCAGTCACAAAAAGGGTATAATAGTTTATAAAATAGTCAATGGATGTGCAGCATACTGAGGATGTTTCTCCGCCAGACGCTGACTTCACAGTTTGTACAGAATATCAGTATGACAATACGACACCCTCTGTCCTTAGACCCTCACATCGTACAAGGAAAAACTTCCAGAGAAAACCCCACAGTTTAAAGGGGAACATGGGAGAAACCTCAGGGAGAGCAACAGAGGAGGGATCCCTCTCCCAGGACGGACAGACGTCCAATAGATGCCGTGTGTAAATCGAAAAGACAATACATTTTCAACATAGGTAGTCGAAATGTTTGGAAATGCATGTGTGTATAATAGGAAGATGAATCCACGAGGATATCCACCCAGGACTCATTATCCAGGACCATAGCAACAGGCACAGCCACGACTCAAGATCCAGTGCTCGCGATCCAGGACTCAGGACCACAGCAACAGGATCATCCATGACTCCGGATCCCGGTGTATATAGACACCAAAAAGAAAGACGTTTGGGGAAGCTGGGTTAATCAGAACATGAGAGTACACAGGTACAGACAGAGAGAAGGAAGAAGTAAGATGTCCCCCGACAAACTAAGCCTATATCAGCAAAACTAGGGGCTGAATCTAATCAGCCCTAACTATAAGCTTTATCAAAAAGGAAGGTCTTAAGCGTACTCTTAAAACGGATAGGGTGTCTGCCGCCCGAACACAAACTGGAAGCTGATTCCACAGATGTGGAGCTTGATAAGAAAAGGCTCTGATATGCCTGATTTTTGCAATGTTAGGTAGATGGAAGTAGGCGGTCCCCCCCTGGGGGGCGCAGAGTCATGACAGGGGAGGCGCGAGAGACCAGGAGGAAAAATGGTTATTTAAAAAAAATTTTTTTTCAAAAATTATTCGAAAATAATATGATAGAGTACTATTACGTCTGGGTCTCTGTGTTTCATTAAAGCTCGGCTCTGTGTGTGTGTGGAACGAGCCATTTTGTGTGCGTGCATGAGTGAGAGAGATAGAGCGCACCGGTACCGGAGATCGTAGTTGTTAGCTTCTGGTGCTAGCGAGCTACGCTAACGGATATAAAGAGTTTTTTCAACAACAAAGTGGAGGAGAGTCCTCTCCTGTCAGACTGAGAGGCTCAGTGAACTAAAGGACTCTCTGAGTGTTTAGATAGTTAACTTTATTCTAAGTTATCTCAGTGGGTCTCAAATGTTTTGGTCACCATTAATGTAAACAATTATTTCCGAGGCACACGTTTATATGATAATTATAGTTATAAAAAAATAAGAGAATAAATGAAAAATAGGTATGAAATACTATATGACAGTAAAAAAAGAATAAAGTTTAAAAGGGTGATTTGTAAAATATCCATAAAGAAAAAGTAAATCTGTTTACAGTTCTGTTTCATCTGGGTGTTGAGAGATGTATCCATAGATCTCTTCATTTGCTCTCAAAGTGCACCAGATTGATGCTTTTAACTTCAATATTTAAAAATAAATCTTCCCGGGGGAGCATGCCCCCGGACCCCCCTATGTGAGGTCCACACACCACCTATAAAAATTGCATTTTACCCCTGCTTACACCTATATGCCTCGAGCCTTCATTGTAACAGTCACACTGTGTGTTTGCGTGGGGATTGTTGCAGTAGAACATTCCTCTGTAGCGCCCGGTACATTAATGGGAAACCCTAAATGTTTGAGCACCCTCTATGAAACGTCAAGCTACCCCGCAGCACCCCAAAATAAATATCTGGCGCCGCCACTGAGCCTGACTATTTGTGTTGGGGAGGCCCGACTTATTTTTTTCTCCAAAGGGGGTCCCTGAGAGAAAAAGTTTGGGAACCCCTGATTTAGATGATTAATTTCATCAGGCTTGATTGATAAATATAGTTGAGTATCATCCGCATAACAATGAAAATATACAGAATGATTCCTTATAATATTGCCTAGCGGAAGCATATATAATGTGAACAAAATAGGTACAAGCACTGAGCCCTGTGGCACTCCATGGCTCACTTTGGTTTGGATGGAAGATTCATCGTTGACACATACAAACTGAGAGCGTTCAGATAGATAGGACCTAAACCAGCCTAAAGCAGTTCCCTTTATGCCACCTAAGTGCTCTAGTCTTTGCAATAGGATGTCATGGTCGATAGTATCAAATGCAGCACTGAGATCGAGCAAGACAAGAATAGAGACAAGTCCTTTGTCTGAGGCTATTAGAATGTCATTTGTGACTTTAACCAGAGCTGTCTCTGTGCTATGATGTGTTCTAAAGCCAGTATGAACATCTTCAAATAAATCATTGTTTTTTAAGCAATCACACAACTGTTTTGCGGCCGCTTTCTCAAGAATCTTTGAGAGGAACGGAAGATTAGAAATAGGTCTATAGTTGGCTAAAACCTCTGGATCGAGGTTGTGCTTTTTAAGAAGAGGTTTTATCACTGCTACTTTGAATGATTGTGGAACATAGCCTGATAATAAAGACATATTCATAATATTTAATAAAGAAGTGCTAATTAATGGAAAAACTTCCTTCAACAGCTTACTTGGAATTGGGTCTAAGATACACGTTGATGGTTTCGAAGAGAGAATCATTGAATTTAATTGTTCAAGGTTTATGGCTGAAAAGCATTCTAGTTTACTATCTAGTGTAATATTAGAACTTACGTTTCCGGGAGCTGTTGATAACACTATACTGGTCAAAGGCAAGAGGTCATTGATTTTGTTTATAAGAGTAACAATTTGATCGTTAAAAAAGCACATAAAATCATTACTACTGAGTGCTATGGGAATAGAAGGCTCAATCGAGCTGTGGCTCTCTGTCAGCCTGGCTACAGTGCTGAAAATAAATCTTGCATTATTCTTATTCTCATCTATTAATGAAGAGTAGTAAGCTGCTCTCGCTTTACGCAGTGCTTTCTTATATTCATTGAGAGTAATATGCCAAATTAAACGAGATTCTTCAAGTTTAGTGGAACGCCATATCCTTTCAAGTTGCCTCGACTTTTGCTTTATTTTGCGGGTTTCGGCATTATGCCATGGAGCTAGTCTATGTTGTTTTATTTTCTTCTTTTTCAAAGGAGCAACAGAGTATTTGTATCTGGGCATCTGTAGCACTATCAACAACATGGTCAATTTGGGGTGGTGTACATTTTGTATACGTTTCCTCCCTTACATGCAGACATGCTCAGTGGCGACTGGTCATTAGGGGCACAGCCCCACCTAGTGTCAGCAGAAAGTATTACAAATAATCATTACAAAAAAATGTAAAATAAATAAATAAAAAAATATATAAAATATATTTTAAGATCATGTTTAATCATCTGATTCGTCTGTACATTGCTGTTTTAGTCTGTTTTCTTCTAATTCGTGTCTACAGTGTGCCTATTGAGCCGTTTTGAACAATGTGGGACAAAACCTGATCTTGCCCTCCCTATCACTGTCAAAGTGAACGGTGACTGTAAAAACTACACTGCGCATGCTCAGAGTATTTTCCTATTTAGTGTTTGTGGCAAAAAAATAATGACCGGAGGGGCATAGAGCTGCCATCCCCACCATACGTCATCTCACATCATTCAGAGCTGATTGGCTGTAAGCACGTGTGCCGCGAAAAGTGTAGTGTGTGAAGAGGAGACGAGAGAGAGCAGGGGAAACCCGGAAGTAAGCTGCGCACGGGTTCCCGCCAAGCCCCCAGGAAGTGCGCCGGACTCAGATGGAAATATTCGTGCTGGCCAAACAGCGGTACTACACTTCCTTTTGGCCCGGAAGCACTTTTTCCCATTGACTTACATGGGGAAAGAATGGTCTGTAAATCGTTGGATAATTTTTTTTTAACTAAATAAACTACCCAGTATGAAGACTTGTATCGCCCTTATTAAAAACATTCGTTCCTCAAGTTGTAAAAATGTGCTAATAACGTTATTCTGAGAGTTATTTCCCTCTGCATTATGAACGCGCATCTAACCCACAGGACCGCGCCCCCAGGCTCGTTCATGTTACGTGTTCAGCCTTTACCCATGGATGCACAATAACAACGGACCCACATCGTCTAACCCCACGGAGCTGTAATAATGGATATATTGCACATGTTTGCTGTAACTCATCACTTGTAAAATATTATACTACATGGGCTGTATGATTAAATCTTGTACCGTAAATAAATAAAGTTAATATTACTGACGTTAGATTAACGTCCCTGTAGCTTCTTATTGCACTAAGAAGCTTATTGCACTGTATGTATATATATGTATATAAGTGCAATAATTATGCTAAATGAAGCTCTGTTGCTTGGATATCACTAGATCCTGTTACAGCGTAATATAAGTACATAACGATTGATGTGCACACTAGCATAATTACTAGCTAGTCGTTAGCTGCTAACTGCTAACTGCCGGCTCGTTAGCCATCATAATAACAACCCAACATGCTGTCATGAACGCGTGGTGCTGTTACGTGTACGCAAATTGACGTGCTTGATGTGAACAAGCCTTTTGGTTAAAGTTGCGCATGCTCTATGAGCGCACATACGGGTACTTCTCAGGCATGCCGGGTAATCTGTGACGTTTCACTCTCTCAAAAGTTGCCCCATTTTATCATCATGCGCGAATGAGCAACTCTCATAGGAATGAATGAGGCCCCGCCTCCCACGCTGTATCCAGTTCTTATTATACATCCATGGTTCCCGCGACAAAAACAATGATATTTCTCCATAGGATTTTAGAAAATAGCTCGAAATAAGAACTGTGGGAAACGGTTAGATAAATGCACGTTTTGTTCAGCCGGATAATATCCACATGTCTACCATACTTTTATGATTTTCGAATCATACATCTATCGATTAGATTTAAGATTTGACTTTTGAAACTACAAGATGATAAGGAGGACTTTTAGAAAAAAGTAATAGAGATTTTTGTCCAGAGGGATAGCATGGACTTCATCTTCAAGTCAAGGTAAGACCACAATTTTATTGGAAATGGGATCTTACTAAGAGAGAACAATCCAATATTTAAATGGTAAAATGACATTTTTGAATTGTATGTTTTAAAATTAATCGAAGCATCAGACTAAAATAATAGAATATTTTGATTTAGGTCAAAATATAATATTTGTAAACCTGAAGAGTCAGTGCCAGTGCCTCACCATCCATGAACCTCACTGCATGTCACTGCAGAAGTTTATATAAACATCTACGTTTTTTATGCCCCACCACTTTTGTACATATAGAAACGCCACTGGACATGCTATCGAGTTAAGTATTGGTGGAATCTCTTCCTTAAATTTGGCTATAGCACTAACAGATAGGTTTCTGCTGCAGGAGCTTTTGACTAATGCTTTGTAGTCTAGTAACAGTACTTCAAAGGTTACTAAGAAATGGTCGGATAAAGCAGGATTATGCGGTTCGACTAATCGTTGCTCAATTTCAATACCATAAGTCAGAACAAGGTCGAGGGTGTGATTATAACAGTGGGTTGGTTTATTTACACTCTGACGGAAACCAATAGAATCGAATATAGAGTTAAATGCAACAGTAAGGCTATTTTTATCATCGTCAACGTGAATATTAAAGTCACCTACGATAATTACTTTATCTGTTTTAAGTACCAAAGTTGATAAAAACTCTGATTCTGATAAGAATTCTAAATAAGGACCTGGTGCACGGTACACTGTAACAAATAAGATTGGCTGCAAAGTTTTCCAGGTCGGATGCGTAAGACTAAAAACAAGGCTTTCAAAGAGGTATAATTTAATTTTGGTTTAGTATTGATAAGTAAACTTGAGTCAAAGATTGCTGTAACTCCACCTCCTCTGCCTGTGCCTCGGGCAATATGAATATTGATATGGCTGGGTGGAGTCGTCTCATTTATGCTGACATATTCTTCATGTCTCAACCAAGTTTCAGTGAGACAGCATATCAATATTATAATCTGATATTAAATCATTTACCAATATTGCTTTAGATGCTAGAGATCTTATGTTTAAGAGACCACAATTAATCTTCCTGTTTTGTTGCACTGTAGTAGTTGTTACATTTACTTTTATTAGGTTATTATGTGTGACACCTCTATTAGGTTTTACCTTAAATTGTCCTTGGGCAGACGCACACACCGTTAATATTGGGTATTTTATTGGGTTCGGGATTCCTATGGATGAGAGGAGCACAGAGAAGCGTGTAAGACTGTGACTCCGCCTCCTGGTCTCAACTCCAGTTTGTCATGGATTAAGTCCACAAAGCCCTGAAATGTTTGCCGAAATGAGATTTACACCTTAGTAGGATGAATGCCGTCTCTCTTAATCAGACCAGGTTTTCCCCAGAAGGCTGTCCAATTATTTACGAAGCCCACATTGTTTGCTGGGCACCACCAAGACAACCAGTGCTGGAATGATGACATGCGGCTATACATGTCGTCATTGATCAGATTGGGGAGGGGACCAGAGAAGATTACGGTGTCCGACATTGTTTTAGCATATCTACACACCGACTCCACATTCTGATTGGCGTAAACGAACATCATTACCACCGACGTGAATAACAATCTTACTGTATTTACGTTTATTTTTAGCCAGCAGTTTAAGATGCGCCTTAACGTCGCCCGCTCTGGCCCCCGGAATGCATGTGACTGTGGAGGCTTTGGTCTCTAAATTCACATATCTCAGAATAGAGCTACCAATAACCAGAGTTGGCTTCTCAGCGGGTGCCTCGCTGAGTGGGGAATATCTGTTAGATACGTGAACGGGTTGGTGGGGACCTGCGGGTTTCGCGTTAGGCCCCTTCAGAACAGTCACCTAGTCTCCCGGCTGCTCGGGAGTTGCCGGGGCACGGCTAATAGGAGCTACCTTTTGCCGGTCCGCACCGGCTAACATGGGCTTTACTGTAGCTGAGTGACTTTCTAAGATGCAGAGCCGGGCTTCTATGGCTATGATTCCCGCCTCCAACCTAAAAACTATACTACATTTAACACATGTATCGGTACCAGTAAAGGAGGTAGGGGAATAACCAAACATGAGACAGGGAGAGCAGGAAATAGCACCCGAGGGTGGGGAAAGAGCCATGGCTAGCTATCAAGCTAAAGTAGCTACCGTTAGCAAACCCGAAAAGAGTGTAGGCAACTGTGGAGTTACAGTCGCTAAGAGAAGGAGAGTTCAGTCAGACAACTCACGAGTTTCTTTAACATGTTTATTAGAAGCA
>CALSBZ010041084.1:445286-464127 GCA_943591055.1 Gobionotothen gibberifrons
ACACACACACACACACACACACACACACACACACACACACACACACATTGTTCCCTCCTGACTGTGTCGTCCAGCCACCTGTAAATAGAAGCTTGATCCTAAATGAATAATGCAGTCTGTCAGACACAGCTCAGGGCGAGACACAACACACTCCCTGTTCCTCTGTTCTCCACTCCAACATGCAGAAACACACACAGGTGAACCTCTGTGTTGGCTACACTGAAAACAATATTTTGAAGCACATTCCTGCTGGCCTCGTTCCTGCTGCTCGGAGCACAATACATACACTATAACACATTCATGCTTTTATTCTACAAACGTTTCTCTTTCTGTCAGAAATCAACTCAAAAAGTGTACCCAAACGAAGTGATTGAAAGCTCATCCGTCCCAGTGGAGACCCCCTCCGGAGGTGATCCGGGGACCCCCAAAACCGGAGGTTGCCCTCCACTGAGGGGGGGATGGTCACCAGCCGCTGTTTGTGCTCTTGGGATCCAAACGCCGGCTGGAGAACCACCTCTGCAGGCGACGCATATACAGCAACCAAAATGTGGCCACATTGTGAGCAGCCGCCATGAGACTCAAAGTCTGCCTGACAGTTAAAGCTGTCACTGACGCCCCCTGTCGCAGCCTGTGGACCGCCCGGAGAAGGGACGCACTTCTGCTCTCTGACAGGGTGGCACGTAGCGCGCCTGCATCGAGCACCACTCCCAAATACAACGCCTGTTGGTGAGGTATGGGGGTGCTCCTTTTTTCAATTGAACGCAAAGCCTAATTTGGTTAGGTGTGTGATCAATTGTGCTGTGCAAAACATTGCCTTTTCCCGAGACCCAGCCATGACTATGAGGTCGTCTAGTAAAAGAAAACTCTCATGCCATGGGCGCGCAGCGGTTGAAGCGCTGTGGCCACACATTTGCTGAATGTGCGTTAGGGTGCATCAAAATACACAGTTCCAGCATATTGATCTGTCTGGGTGCTAAAAGTGTTACCATCCATGCAAAAACAATAAATGCAAAATATTTTTGCGATACGTGGTGATTTAGAGGTGGAACGGCACAACAGCTTTTACGGCAAAGGGGGTAACCAGGACCCATTGGGGAGCAATGATAAAGGGGTTCATTTTTTATGTCGTTCTCTGGTGCCATCACTTTGGGCTTTGGTTTAAATGTTTGGTTTCAAGAAGATGAAACAGCTACTCCACCGGTGGAGAACACACCCACCGTCAGCATAAGAAGACTGGCACCACAGCCTTTATTCCAGCAGTCATTCTCAGCCGGCCGAGTCTTGTGTCACTGGCTACACGGTTGAAGATCACACCAATGCAGCAGGCTGCCTTCACCCGCGGTCTGATCGAGTTGACGCCGATGCTCACCAATGTGCGCCAGTTGGAGGAGCGTCTGACAGTGGTGGTCGGAGATGCTGAGCGGCTCAAACTGCTTGGTGTGCCAGCCTATACGAAGGGAACTGACGAGCCATGCAGAATGATCATCGCCCGGCTGCTGGGGTTGCAGGGGTGGTGCTGCACCGATCAGGTTGTCAACATGGCATTTGACACCACCGCGTCAAACACTGGCCATCTCAAGGCAGCCTGCATTGCCATCCAGCTCTCACTGGGTCGACCACTGCTCTGGTCCGGGTGCCGGCACCACATCGGCAAGGTGGTCCTCAGCCACATTTTCACTAACCTCAAGGTGAAGACGTCACGCTCGCCAGAGGTTACATTGTTTACACGGCTCCGGGACAACTGGGACCTGGTGCCACATAAGGACAGCGGCCAATTGTCCCGATACATTCCTAATGAGGCCGAACCAACGTTCCTGGGCAAGTTGCGTGCTGAACTCATTGCGTGCACTGCAGAAGTGCTCGACTACAAGCGTGGTGACTACCGTGAGTTTGTGCAGCTGTGTCTTGTGTATCTGGGTGCAGACAGTGCAGCACACACTCCAGTTACCTTCCAACGGCCGGGAGCACTGCACAAGGCGCGGTGGATGGCCAAGCTGCTCTACACTCTCAAGCTGGCCTTGATGGAGCAGCACATTGCGTTGCTTCCTCAGGGAACCATCACTACGTGGCAGCAGGTGCAGAAGATTCGGGCGTTTACCAACATCATTTCGCACATCTACGCAACGTGGTGGCTGACCTGCAACACGGCCGTAGATGCCTGCATGGAATTACCTCACACTCTACCACCACCTGTACGCGTACGTTGACGAGGGTATCGCAGCATCAGCGATCAGGGCACTGGAGCGGCACCTATGGTACCTGACAGGCGAGATGCTTCCCCTGGCACTCTTCACTCACCACGGTGCCAGTTGGCGAGCGGCGCGCACTTGCAGATGCCATCTTGGAGCACAAGCCGGCTGACATGGCATGACTGGCACAAGCTTGCCCCACAGCTCCGCTTTGGCAAGTCAAAGTTTCCAACTCTCTCACCAACCAGCCGCTTGGCTGACCTCGCCAACCCAGACTGATGCACCAGCTGCACATCAATCCAGTGTTTCTCTCACTGGATGTAGAGGATTGGTCTGCCAGTGAAGCATTCCAGATGGGTGCGGTGAATGTGTCATTAATGTCGTGAATGACTGTGCTGAGCATGGCGTCAAACTCACCTCAGACTTTGTGGCAGCAACCAGGAGCGAGGAGCACCTGCAGAATGTGCTGCAGGCAGTTGAGCATGACCGCTCTAAACAGCCAAATCTGCGCCACTGCAAGCTCAAGCTGGACCAGGACTAGTACTCAATTGCAATGTTGTTCTTAAAGGTCCCATGTCATGGCCATTTCTACTGATCATAGTTCCATTGTTGAGGTCTACTAGAATAGATTTAAATTGTGCAATTTTCCAAAATCGCATTGGTTTCTCATACAGCATCTCTGTATAGTATGTGTATTCACTCTCTGTCCTACACGGCTTGTTGGAGCTCCTGCCCCCCCCTCCCTGTGAGCCCAGTGTGCTCTTATTGGTCGGGACGTTGCGAGGCTCGTTGCTGCTGCGAGGAGCGGACAGGCTTCCGGGTCGGCGATACAGCGAGAACAAGCGAAACTCATCCTGAGCACACACAAACACTCACAGCCGAAGTAAAAACAATAAGTGTGGCTTGATATCGAGTGAGAAAAAGGTTTATAACGCTGTGAGAATGGGTCTGCAGAGAGCATTTCTCCGAGATCCCAACTCGTCTATTACCAGCGTTCAGGGAGCTCTCTGCAAGTCAATGGGACTCCCTGTTAGTTAGCCAAGGGGTCCTGGTGTGTGAGGAGCTCCAATGATTGGTCCATTTGGGCCAATCCGGTCATTTGTTTTTGATTTGGGTGTTCACACGTCACAGAACCCAGGAAGCAAACAATGGAAAAAGAGAAATGTCCAACGAGGCGTTCTGGGGCAGCACAGACAGGTCTTCTCTGTTTTAGAGCTTTACTCGCTACAGGGTGTACTTTGAGGGTTTTTGACTCAACAGACTGTTCACATGCATAAAAACCTTCATAACACACAAGGGGACGGGAAATAACCGGAAAAGCATGACATGGGACCTTTTAAATAAATAAATGTTGTTCTCAAAAACTATTTCTTGCATTTTTTTTAATTGCCTAGGAAAACACCCAAAACGGCCAATTTTCATATTTTTCACATGCTGTGTTCCACCTCTAAAACTCAATGAATTTTCCCCAAACTTTGCAAAAGTTATTTTTATGTCATATCAAAATGCAACCCCAGACAGTTTGATAAGTTGAGATTTAATTTTTGCATTGCAATTTGATGCACCCTAATGTGCGTGGGGATAGGGAAATAGCCGAACGGCAGCCGTACTCGTAGGCTATCCCCTGGAAGGCAAAACGCAGACACTTTCTGTGCTCTGGAGCAATTTCTACATGAAAGTACGCGTCTTTCAGGTCGATGGTGGTGAACCAATTCGCCTGGCTGCACAAGCCCCAGTAACTATTTCATAGTTAACATGCGGAATTTCCTGCAGGAAATGTGGCGATTCAGGCCGTGGAGATCTAGAATAGGTCTGCATTCCCCTGTCTTCCTGAGACCCAGGAAGTACATGGAAAGACCCTTTTCTCTGTGCTGCGGGTGCACAACAGACAACAGACACAGCCTGTTTCTGCCCCAGAGCCTGAATCCCTGCTAAGAGGAAACACATCTCCCTCCGGGAGGCCAGATTTACCTCTTGCATGCCCATAACAAACAGTGGGTGTGGGACACCCACATGTGATACAGTGTATAGACATGTGGTACAGTGGGACGCTGCAAAACTGGGGTGAAAAGCCCCGTTTCAGCGTCCTGTCCATCCACCTTGTTAGCACACAGCTGAGCTTCCATTCCCCAGAACACTGTGTTAATGGACAAGCACTCAGCTGTGGGGCCGCAGCTATGAAGCTGTGATACTCTCTGATGACCCATTCTGCCGCAAAACTCCCCGCGAAGGGAAGATTTGCCCTTGGAGGGTCGACACAGGAAGGGCCGATTATTCACTGAGGACCCTGAACGCACCGCGCGGCTGCATTTCCCATTCAACGGCGAAATGCAACAACAGTACGCCGGCAATAGCGTCTCTTGAACCCGCACAGTGCTTAACAGCACTAGATTTATTCCTCTTGAACCCGCACAGTGCTTAACAGCACTAGATTTATTCCACTCACACGCCCTCCTGCTGGCTCCCTTTACTGGGATTTACAGCAGGGGCGGGGAGTGTAGGACAGTGTTTCCTCCTCTGGGGATGGGCAAGAAGCAGCCATTCGCTGCGATTGCTCCTTATCCTGCGAGCAAGGAGAGCGCTCCAACGAGCCCTTCCGACAACACGGGGGCTCCCAGGAGATCAACACGGTCCTCTTTGAAAAGAGCCACGCGGCGTGATATCCAGGGACATCACACGGCGGGCAGCGGCGGCGGCCTGTGATGAAGTAGGGTCAAACCTATATCATGTGAAACCACCGAGCACCGGTCCCCGGGGGAATCGGGCCTGGGGAAAGGCCCGTGGACCAAGCTACTTATTCGGCCTTGCGGCCCAATAATAGCTCTGACCTGGTGAGGCGGGGGCATCTCTAGCAATGAGTGAGTAGCCCACACACCCGCCGCCATGACCATCATCCAGAGAGAAACCAGCCCTGCGGCACCGCCGGGCCATATCCTGGTCCCCCAACACTCGAAGCAAGGTGGTGGGGATCGGCGCCCGCTATTTCAGCTAGGGCACGAAGGACAGGCCCGGGTCTCTAGCAGTGGCGACTCACTGGAGGTAAGTTTACTCTATCTTCTTCAAACGTCTTCCGGTCTCTCGTGGAATCACTTCCGCTGGCTGAAGAGAAAGGGATGACAGTCAGGAGGCGAGGCCTCCTTTTATACGGTGTGATGCGCACGCATTCAGGTAGGCCCGCCTATGGCCGGCCACGTCTATAAGAGTTTTCAGTGGGAGAATGCTCGCAGGATAAGGTAGTACCCATAGAGTCCAGTAGAGGGCGGAGCCTGTGAGAGATATAACCAGCGTCGTAGGACCGGAAAGCCAGAGTTTACCCTGAAGTTATCTCGCTAAGCGAAAATCCGGCTTCGTAGTACAGGCCTCTGGGAAATCTATATGGACTGTTTGCCCCCTCCCATAAGGGAGGAGGTACCGGAGCTTAGATTCCTCACCAGCAGGCTCAGGAACAGCTCCTTCCACAACACCTTAACCCCTCTCCCTCTTCACTCCACACTCCCTTTGAATGTCATGGGGCTCAAACCCACAGCGCCTACACTCAGGGACGTTTCACTCCTTGTGACTCATTCACCATGTCTGTGTATTAACTCTTTATAACATCTGTATTTATTACATCAGTATTTCAATGTATGCCTTAACCCTGCACCTTATATGATAGGCTTCTAAATCTGCACCTTATACAAAGATAGTTATTCATTTATAAATTGTATCTGCGAATAAACACGTGAGCATTTTAAAATATGTTTCTTAAAAAAACGTTTTGTCTACAGTGCATCAGTATCTGTGCCTGTGTGTCCACAGAGAACCCTCAGAGGGACGGGGAGGATGCTGTCCCCCCCCCAGACTCCTCCAGAGACTCTTCCCAGCTGTTCGGACACTGGGGTCACGACCTCGGCCCCGAGAGTCGGAGGGTGGCCCTCAGGAAGTTCCGTTACTATGGCTACAACGGCTACCTTAGTGACCGCATCTCCCTCACCCGGTCCATCCCAGATTTACGACCGGACGGGTCAGTGTACTCTGTGTACTTATATATACATCGAGGTGTGGTTTCATTATGTGCCTGTATGCAGTGGAGGAAAGTAACTAAGTACATTTATTTAAAAAATATATTGTGACAAACTTTCAAGATAATGCCTCTCTAAAAATGTAACTAGTCGACTAACTGTTAGAACATTTACAATATGTTTAAAACATTTCTTAACATGAATTATGAGTGTATCAAAATATGGGGGAACATTTTTCTTCAGAATTTCTACTTTTACTTTCGCTATGCTAATTATATTCAACTGATAATATATTTCACTTCAGAATATTGGACTTTTACTTGTAATGGAGTGTTTTGACATGAATGTAGTTCTTCCACCACTGATGATAATCCAGTCATTACATGTAGATTCTGAAATAGTAAGTACTTTTCATTTTGGAACTTTAAGTATATTTTGATGCTAATGCTTTTGTACCTATACTTTAAGTAACATTTTGAATGCAGGAATTGTACTTGTAACGGAGTACTTTTACAATTTAGTATTGCTATTTTTACTTAGATAGATAGAGTTAAGTAAAATAACTGAATACCTCTCCATCCCTGCCTGTATGGATTCAAGCTTTATTTCAACCCAGTCTCATGGAATTTCGTGTTATAGTCACGACATTTAATCTATTGATTCGTGTTCACCAACACGATTATCCCCTTTTTTTCGTGTCACACAGAACGACTTTAAAAGCAATGTATTTCATTCATAAATGGGTGAAAATCGCTTGTGTCCATAATACGCAGCATTAATATATACCCACATGACAGCTCATTGTTACTTTGTAATTCTACTCCACTACAATTCAGAGGTTAACCTGGTATTTTTACTCCACTACATTTATTTGAGTTACTTTGCAGATTCTTATTAATGATGTGAAATATAAACAACCCTTAAATCAGACTAGTTACACCTGAGTAAAATTCAGGGAAGGTGATTGTCAAGTGCCAACAATCAGGAGAGATATTTGATCGTTGGTGCTTGAGAAGACTAAACATTTATCTGCAATTGACATGAATGGAAACGAGTAATAAATTATATTCATTACTCGTTATTCTCTACTAATGGTTAATTAAAGACTGTATATTATGGCTATTTTGCACATCCCTTTCAAGATTTCAAGATTTTCTACTACGGTTATGCAATGAATGAAAATCTTGTGTCACAGGTTCCTCAACAGGTTATGTGTGTATACCTCCACCATTAAACTGTCATATTCTGCACATTTCTTATACTATATACATACATAAGAGTATAATTCATATGTATAATATCAGTTAAAACAAGTGCTTCAACATAGTTAACATTGCAGGAAAGCAATATATTAGACATTAAGTACTTTGTCAGGCTTAATATTTATCTGTAGATAGATTTCCCCAAAGTTTTTTTCTTATTTAAAAGAAGACCTTAATCTAAAGTATTATGTAATGTTTAAATAAAGGTTAATTCGTTTTTCTGTTTTGCACCTCATCCTATTAATATCTTTGTACATCCTGCACTAAACAGTTTTATTGTAGAGATCACTTATAGTATCTTCTTGATTTTCTATCATTGCCCTTCTACTTTCCCCCTATGAAAGTATGTACTCTTAATATTTTTTTCATCAAATATAACACTCAATAACGTGCTTTAACCACTAGGCGGTAACTTTGTAGTATTAGTGTAGGACACTTATGTATGTACAACATCTGAAGATGTGTAGTTTTATTCATGTTTTCACATCATTTAAAGCATATTGCTATATTATTTCAGACTCAGTATTTACATTCTTATATTCAAAGAAAATCAGTAATATCTTTAAAAACTACAAGTCCTTTTATATCAGCTGTGCACCGTTATGGTGTAAATATAACCTATCTACGAATGAGATCAAATGTAAAAGTCATCCGAATTAGTGTTGATACTGCAAGGAGACGTATTGTGTGAAGAGAAATTGAAGATGTTGTTTAATTGTTGATATATTTATTATCCACGTCAAGTATTCAGTTTCGGCGGCATTGCTTCCAGTTTTTCCAAAGGTCTTCTCATCAGGGCTCTATAAATAAATATCTACGGCAGATCTGTAATATGTAATGCAGCCGAACCGTGTATTACAATGCCGTTATGTGATGACTTTCAAAGAGAAAAGCAAAAACACTCGGAATTAAGTATTATTTTATAATTTTTTTATGTTTTTCCGATTTCATATCATATAAACACCAAATCCCAACATGCATGCGGCTAAAACATCCAATCAGCGATCTTAAACCATAGCTGAGGATCTTGGGTAATCGCTCGAAATGCTTACGTCTGTTTCCGTCTGTTTAGTGTAGTGTCTTCGGCCATCCTAAACTCGAAAATGCTCGAAATGTCCCTTACAGGCCTACGTCTGTTTCCGGTAATTATTATTTTGAAATTCAGTTCTTGACGGACGCCAAAAAAAAACGAGATTATGGAAATAAACCAATGAATAAAAACAAGGATAATTGTGTGTTATTGGTGAGTAAATAACAGTGTGTTATTTTGAAAAGAATAACAAATTAGAAGGAAAAAAAGATTTAAAAAATACAGATTTCAGTATCCTGAGGCTCTGAGCCCCATTTATTTTCCTCACAGACGGCAATAAAAGTCAGAAATTATACGATTTAAAATAAAAGCAATAATTGATATTGAGTAAGAACATGTTTTTATCATGGTTTTTATGAACCACACAGCTTCCGGTCTTCCACGACCCGACCAGAGAAAAAGACGTGCTGCAAGCACGAAACATACTACCAATAGAAATACATTGCTTTTAAAATCGTTCTGTGTGACACGAAAAAAAAAGGGGATAATCGTGTTGGTGAACACGAATCAATAGATTAAATGTCGTGACTATAACACGAAAAGCCGTGAGACTGGGTTGTTTATTTAGATGATGTTGTTCAAGGCTTTATGTTTCTGTTGGTAATTCTTTCTCTGATTCTCTTTATTCTGCCCCCCAGGTGCAGGAACATGTCTTATTCATCAGATCTACCTCAGCTCAGTGTCATCTTCATCTTTGTGAACGAGGCCTTGTCCGTGCTGCTGCGCTCCATCCACACAGCCATCCTGAGGACCCCCCCCCACCTTCTCAGAGAGATCGTACTGGTGGACGACCACAGTGACAGCCGTGAGAAACACTCTCTCTTTATTTCACCTTCATGATGGGATTATGTTCTTGTTCTATATAGGCTATAATGCTAATTAATGCTAATTAGCAAATTGCCCAAAATATGCAAGTTAGTATCAGGCAGTTTCTATGTGCTGGGGACCCTACTATATATTTTATCATCATTCTTTGGGGTACTCAACATCACAGGTTCACAAAAGAGACTATATGGAGGTGTGGACAGCGTGCCATCAGTTCCTAAACGAATGCTTCAAACACAGCTCATACTCACTCCATTCATCCATAGGAAGCAATTAGTTAGAGGCGGGATTAAAGGTGGATACCGTGTCCCTCCTGGTCGCGATATTTTTCCTGAACTCAATTATCTGCTGGCTATAAGAAATCAGTGGGAGTTCTATAATATAATCAATATATTTAAAATAGTAAGTAACGTAAATACTCCTCTCGTGAATGTCTGAAGCTTTGGTTGATAACAAGTGTCTTAATAAAACTAATGAACGTCATCAAGCCAACATCAGCCAACCTCACAAAGTGGTGCTAATATGTGGAGTATCATAAACTGTGTTTGCCACAAAGCTTATTTCCTGCAATATACAGAAATCAAATGGGGAAATCGCTCAATTTGTTGTCAAGGGACCTCTTCCAAAGCTAATGTCCCAGTTGGCCGACAAACAGTGTCGTCACTGCACCGCTCTGTTCTCCTTCACATATTTTCTTCACCTCCTTTTCCAAGATGCTGTTCACTCCAAAACTACACAGCCAAATAGTAGCCAAGCACTTGATTTAATTCACATAGTTGATTAAGAGTTTTCCTCACATTGTAGGGGATCTAGGGGAGTCATTTTGGTTCAAGTTCTCCCTTCTGAAGTGTTTAAATTTGTTGTCCTACTAATTGTATATTGTGGTGCACAGATCAGGGCCTGTGCAGGCATCAGGGTGTATGAAACAGATTCAAATGTGTGCAGCAGTGACAGGTAAGGCAGCGACGCCAGTTGTCTGTTAGAAGATTGGCGTACATAATGCATCAGGTACTGTGGAACATATTTCACTGCTGCCACATCTATAATCGCCATAATGAGGAGTGTGTCTGTATAGTGGCCTGCAGACTTTATGGGTCCCACTGCACTTCTGGAATACAGAGCATCATAGTTTAGGTGCGTAGGTGATGATTCATGGAGCAGCAGGGGATAACAAGATTCAACATTTACAACTGTTACAGTTATTAATTATGTAATGTGGTGTTACGTTCCCTTCTGAGCTAGGGGAATCAAAGGGAAGCAACACAACCATGTTGGAATTGGTAAAATGATAAGTGGTTTATTTTAAATAGCAGCGGTAAACAAAATGGCAGGCAAGCAGCCTGAAACAACCAAATAAGGCCAAAAGGGCACAGGAACCAAACAAAAGGAGGACTCTAACAAACGAGCCTATTTACACACCTGAAATCACTAAACACTAACGAAAGGAGGCTGCAATAAAACACAGCTAAATAAGGTAACTGAACACACTACTCTAAACACATATATCAACACGACACAAAGCACATATATAATCACACTAAACACACTACACGAGTCAAACACAGTCTAATAGCTTCAGTCTAAAGTGTCCACGACACAGGAGCAAAACGAGTGAGGCGTCTGATCGCAGCAGAGCCTCCCGAATGATGTCAGTCAACCGTCTTTATAGTCCTCCCCCGGAAGGTGCGCTGGGATGGTACAGGGATTGGAGAGCGTCGGGCCCGGCGTGCTCCAATCAGTGTCTTTGGAGGCGGACCAGGAGATGACAGCCAATGACGTTGGTGCAACCACACAGCTCATTTACATATCACACACACACACACGCACACAGCTGCAAACAATCCCAACAGATTAACGAGCAAACAGAAACAGCAACCGTAACACTCCCCCCCTTAAGACACAAACCCACAGGTTTTGTGAACTAAACACACTAACAAACTCCTAATAACACACATGCTAACATCACTAAACAAACCTACCTAATAACACAAACACTAACATCACAACCTCAACCTGACACACTAACATCGCAAACTCAACCTAACACACTAACATCACAAACTCAACCTGGACAAAGCATTGGCCAACACATTCTCTGAGCCCTTTAATGACGGGTGTCTACAGCTGTAGTCCCGCACAATCAGAGCCCATTGCAGGAGACGCTGATTGTGCTTGGACACGCCAGGGCAGAATATAAAGGGATCATAACAGCTAAACACCACAATTGGCCAAAGGCTGGGTCCAACATGAATCTTAAAATGTTGTAGAGCTAGCACCAACACCAGGATTCGGTAAACTAGCTGACGCTCTCGGGTTACCGGGAGTGTCGAGAAGTCTAGAGGCTTGTCTGAGCCGGCGTGTTGCGCCGGTCTCGCGACATCCTCACGAGGAGGAGGGGGAGCCACAATTTCTGGCTTTTCCTCGGACACAGCTTCATCTGAAGGCACAGGCACAATCACAGGATGCTCTTTGCCCGCCTCCCTCGCCATCACCACCTTCTCCTTTACCCAGGACATTAGGCACAGTGAGCTCAGCTTGTACAGGCAGCTCCAGAAACCCCCTTTCCACCAACTCATCCACCACCAGAGCATTTAACTCTTTTTTTACCGTTTGCTTATTCACTGCGAGACTGAAATGTTGCGCTATCTCATATAAGTCGTCTCTACGACACTGAACTAACTGCTCATGAGAAGGACAGACCAAAAACGACTCCAAATCAAAAGTTGCCATACTCAGCTAAAACTGCACACAACCTTACCAAATTGTTTTAGCTATACAAAACCACTTATAACCCCAGGAATTTTGTTATATATCTCGGACGAGCCCCCATGTGTTACGTTCCCTTCTGAGCTAGGGGAATCAAAGGGAAGCAACACAACCATGTTGGAATTGGTAAAATGATAAGTGGTTTATTTTAAATAGCAGCGGTAAACAAAATGGCAGGCAAGCAGCCTGAAACAAACAAGGCCAAAAGGGCACAGGAACCAAACAAAAGGAGGACTCTAACAAACGAGCCTATTTACACACCTGAAATCACTAAACACTAACGAAAGGAGGCTGCAAGAAAACACAGCTAAATAAGGTAACTGAACACACAGTTTTGCTGATATAGGCTTAGTTTGTCGGGGGACATCTTACTTCTTCCTTCTCTCTGTCTGTACCTGTGTACTCTCATGTTCCGATTAACCCAGCTTCCCCAAATTTCTTTCTTTTTGGTGTCTATATACGCCGGGATCCGGAGCCATGGATGATCCTGTTGCTGCAGTGCTGTGTCCTGGGTCGCAAGCCCGGATCTTCAGTCGTGGCTGTTGCTGTGGTCCTGGATCATAAGTCCTAGATGGATGTCCTCGTGGATTCATCTTCCTATTATACACACATGCATTTCCAAACATTTGGACTACCTATGTTGCAAATGTATTATCTTTCTTTTACACACGGCATCTATTGCACGTCTGTCCGTCCTGGGAGAGGGATCCCTCCTCTGTTGCTCTCCCTGAGGTTTCTCCCATTTTTCCCCTTTAAACTGTGGGTTTTCTCTGGAAGTTTTTCCTTGTACGATGTGAGGGTCTAAGGACAGAGGGTGTCGTATTGTCATACTGATATTCTGTACAAACTGTGAAGACCACTGAGACAAATGTAACATTTGTGATATTGGGCTATATAAATAAACATTGATTGATTGATTGATTGATTGACACTACTCTAAACACATATATCAACACGACACAAAGCACATATATAATCACACTAAACACACTACACGAGTCAAACACAGTCTAATAGCTTCAGTCTAAAGTGTCCACGACACAGGAGCAAAACGAGTGAGGCGTCTGATCGCAGCAGAGCCTCCCGAATGATGTCAGTCAACCGTCTTTATAGTCCTCCCCCGGAAGGTGCGCTGGGATGGTACAGGGATTTGTAACGCGTTACAAAAGTAACGGAGTTACAGTAATACGCTAAACGCCAGCAACACTGCATCTACTGCAGACAATAGCAACAGGTCGGATGGGGACATCACGTTACCCTCCGTTGTGGACACTAGCTTACTCCCGCCTGACTCGCCGCCCTCGCCCCCGGAGCAGCAGTCTTCGTCGCCCGAAACTACGCCGCCCCTCTGCGGCCCGCAGGTGCCAGGATACCACGGAAAAACAGAGCCTGCCCAGTTATATCTAAACAAGTACCCGCCTGTACAGTGGGGTTAGGCGGTCATTTTGCAGCTCGTGGTATAAAAATAGACAATGGAATATTCGTGTGAAAATAGTGTCATATTCTGCCATGCCTGTAGAAATGTTAGGTCAAAAATAATCTATACAATAGCACAGATGCCTTCACCACGAATGGCTACAAAAAGATCTCATATCCCAAGCTTATCAACAAGCTAATGTTGCAGCTGAAATGTTCTCCAGGTCACAAAGTCAACCTCACATGATGATGTGATACCAGTTTTCAAGCACAGTAAATATTCTCTTCCCAGAGTATATGATGGGACCAAAGTGATGATTTAGTACATGGTTTTAATAATACTTTTGCTTTTCAATGTTTGCCATTTCAAACCATGAGCTGGTTCAAATAATATTTGCCTTGATTTACAATATGTTCTCATTTGTTGTATCAGTACAGTTTTGAAGCTTTTGTGCTTTTCCTTGCCATAGTCCACTTTGGATGAAATATTTCAGGATTGCACTTTTAATTTACTTGAAATGTTCTCACTTGCTTGGTTTCAAAACATAACAAATGCCATAATCTGTTCATTGGGGACCATCAATGCTATTTTTCATTGCTGTTGCCGGCCACTATTGCTCATGTAAACCTACTTGTCACAGTTCTGCTTTCTTTCTCACCTATTTTCTGCATTCACTTTCCTGAGTCACCTGGTAGCCACACCCTGTATCTCTCTCACTCTGTTACACCCATCAGGCCATTTAGTATTTAGGCTCACTTCACCTTCACCTCAGTGCCAGATCGTACTTTGCACTATGCCAGTCTTTCCCGTATTTGCCTCCAGATTGGTCTCCCGGTTTCGACCCTGCCTGTCTCAGACCATCCTGTCTCGTCTGTTTCCTGACCCTGCCTGTACTCGGATTATTCTGCCTTGCCTGCTCCCTGACCGGTTCTGTACCTGCGACTCCCGTCTTGCCTTCTCCTGGACCCCTCGCCTGTCCCCGACCAGCCCTTTGCCTTCTATCTGCCGTGTTGTCTACTACAGCCTATTGCATACAATAAAGCTGGTTACCGACTATCCCTGGTTTCCCGTGTGTTGCACTTTGGTTCTTAGTTCGTTTGTGACACTACTACTGCTGCGCCCCCTGTAATCTCAGATGCACCCTGAGTCATTTTGTTCTGGAACCGGGCCTGTACACGGCCATATACTAAACAAACTACAGAGCCCATTCCGTGTCCTGTTAGTGTTTACTTCCTCTCTGCCTTCTTCTGGTGATTTATCTGACGTCCAGCGCTCCGTCTTTTAACCTCTTTTCCTTTCTCTTTCTTGATCCTCCTTAGCAACCTTCATTATAGTCATTGACAGTGGTCTGTACTACTGTATTAACAACGTGTCACATGTTAAGAATGTACAATCAGAATCGAGTATTCAACTAAGCCGTGTAATACAAGTTGTTAGTAGCCTTAAGGGCCTACACAGTTGTTATGTTATACCACATTGCCCTTCATTGGATGTATAATGAACTGCACTAAACTACATTTTAGCATTTAAAATACCTAGCCATTCTTTTGCGGTTATTTTGGTGAAAGTAACTAAAAAGTAACTAAAAAGTAATGTAACTCATTACATTTCAGAGACAGTAATTTTGTAATGTAACTTATTACTTTCAAAAGAGAGTAATATGTAATATATTACATTTTGGAAGTAACTTGCCCAACACTGCATAAGATGAGGCCACCTCCACAAGATCAGCCCCACGCAGTCTGCGTGATCTGCGTGTAGGGAGGGCCTGGTGGCTAGCATAGAAAAGGTTAGATGCAAAGACACAATTTTAATGGGAATAAATAGGTTGCTTTTATTGCATGCAACGGCAGTATTAATTCAACATTGGATGGAACTTACCTCGGTTTCTGCAAATTGACCAAAAAAAGCATATATTTGAACTAAAGCGAAATAAGCGGGCGTGTCCCAGGTCTATCTGTTCAGAGAAAGTTCTGCAAAGGGAAAAGACGAGCCAAGTCTGACAAAAGAAAGCTGTTCTTTTTATGTTATAGGGCCCAACTTCACAATTAAAAATATAAAAAGAAGAAAAGTAGGAGATCTGCAGCAGTAAGAGCTTAAAGCCTGTAGTGAGGAAATATGAGCCTTCACTATGGCAGCAGTGAGGAGTGAGAGGAAGCACAATATTAATTATGGTCATTACAGCTGACACACATTTAGCTGGTTTTTATTTTCTCTGTTTTTGCCGTGTTATGTTTTCATTTGAACTTATTTGGGATGCTGGTCCTGTTGTTTAACAATCATTTCAAGATCAGTTACATCTGATTAAAAACATTTGGATCAGAAATGTAATTGGGTAACCGGAGGATATCTTAATCTAATGACTCACTTTTTTTTCTGTGTGGAAGTAATCTCACACGGACATGGATCACAATAGGGTGAACTTCAAATACTCCCAACTCCAGCTTTAAATTAGCCCATCTTTCTTCCAGGTCAGCAGCAATCTGTGGCTCATTAAAGGAAAACAGACAGACAGAGAATGTAGGCTGATGGGAATAATGAATAGAGCAGCAGACGAAGCTTGAAGGCAGGATTACAGCAGAGAAATAACAGCGAGGAAATGAAGATGTTCGCTGTTCCACTGCAGGCGATCTGAATGTGTCCCTGTCTCCCTGAATGTGTGCAAGGCATATATGATATATGGTCAGTCATGGAAAAAGACAGAAGCAGCACAAGAAACAAAACAAACAATGCCAAGCCTCCACATATTCAAAGGATGTGAATGTGTGTAGAGATGTCCCGATCCCGATCCCCGGATCAGATCGGCACCCGTTACTGGGTTTTAAGGTGGATCGGGATCGGCAGATCCAATTAAATGTCATGGCCGATCCATATTTAATATTTCCCATGATTCCATTGTTACGTTGTTACGCTGTTTGTCGTTGTTGTTCTATTGCATCAGCCGCCATTATCGAGTTGGAAAAGTGGAACGGACACATATCGTTAGCTAGTTAAAATGTCTGCAGTTTGGCATCATTTTAAAATAACTAGAAGTGAGTCGCCGACTGCGACATGCAAAGTCTGTGGTGTGGAAGTCTCACGAGGTGGTGCTAACAGGGTCTCCTACAACACCACAAACCTAATAAAACATCTTAAAAAGCACCACCCCGACGAACACGCCGGCTACTATAAAGCGACAGCGTCTGCGACTGATGGACTCCATCAACAAACACTGCGGGGCAGCTTGAAACGAAAGGATTTACTTCCTCGAGACTCCGAGAGATTTCGCAAGATTATATTCACAGCCTCCTCAGCCCTGTCATCGATTGTTTAATGCGGGGTTGTGTGTCTTTGGTTACCGTTAACCGTTGACCTCACTATCAGATCGCTGGATTTATCGCTAACGGCTACAGCAGTCAATGCATGGAAGCTAAGCTAAAGCTAACAGGCTAGCTGTCACTTCTGCCTGTTCTGCAGAAGACACCAGTGGTGGAATAAGTACATTTACTAAAAATGTTCTACTTATATTTTGGAAAATGTGAGGTTTTTGTACTGTACTACCAGATCACAAGTAAATGTCCTGCATTCAAAATGTTACTCAAGTAAAAGTATTAACATTCAAAATATTATATTTTGAATGTTAATACTTTTGAGTTGTAAAGGGTACTTTATGTTGGATAGTAAAGTTTACCTGCAGAATATTCATACTATAGTTTCTAACTACTGGCAACTTGAACAACCAAAGTCCTATTTAACAGAATAAAGGGAACTGAAAGATCAGATTTTTTTTATTATTATTGCAAAAAAAATGCTCTTATTTGTGATAGTGAGAGAAGAAAAGCTATTGAGCACAGCTTGGGTGCCTGTCTATTTCTTAATGTATACGAAATTAAATGCTGTTTGCCAACACAAAAAGTGATATCGGAAATCGGTATCGGAAAACCGGTATCGGGAAATATGGGGATCGGATCGGAACCTATATGAAAATATCGGAATCGGATTGGAAGCTAAAAAATGAGATCGGGACATCCCTAAATGTGTGTACCATTGCATTGATGTTAAAGCAGTATTTTTATTTAATTTAAAATGAAGACCTCCTGCATTAACTGTTTCCATAGTGACATACTAAATCAGTGTTTGGTTCACAAGTATTTTTGTTGCTATAGTTGTGTTTGTCAGTCTCTAAGTTAGTGGTTCTATGTCTTTGGTTGAGACTTAAAGAGGCCCGATTCTGCTTTTTGGGATCTTCCCTTTCCTGTAGTGTGTTCTAAAAATGGTCGGCAAAAGCTAAAATCCAGCAGACTGGGCTCTGGTTTCAGACAGAGGGGGAAAAGAGGTGCTGCAACACAGGCAGTATGAGGAAAACATAGAGCTTTTTGAACATTAAAGCACCCTGACCGCTGCTCATTTCTTCCACATGCTCACCTCTCACTCAGTCTGCTGTAATTTGGTTCGTAAGGTTTCACCATCATCAATCTTAGATGAGGTCTGGGATCTGTTGGCAAGTCTTTCCAGACAAACAATTATTACTCTGTACATTGGGGGAAGGTCACTCACGAACCAGGAAAGAGACTCAGCAAGAACTGTTGCCACGAAGTTCAGAAACTGAACCTGCACAAACATCTCCAGCAGAACTTTGGTTTTTGGTAATATACACACACAAACATTTGTGTTACACACACACACAAACACACCTATCTCGTCCTTGGTCCAGTGGAGCTCAGGGACTCTGTGGAGTATGCTGGATAGGATGGATGGTGAGCCTCAGTGTGTAATCCCCCTGGTGTGCTCTCTCTCCAGCGGAGCTGAAAGACCACCTGCAGAGCTTCGTGGAGGAGACCAACGCTCAGCACGGCCCCGGGTTCATTAAGGTGGTCCGCCATGACAAGCAGGAAGGACTGATCAGATCCAGAGTCAGCGGCTGGAAGGTGGCCTCTGCTCCTGTAGTCGCTCTGTTCGATGCTCATGTGGAGTTCAACACTGGATGGTGAGTAGCTCACTTCAGTGTGTACTGTAAACTGTAACTTCAGAAGGGTCTGCAATAAAACTCAAAACTAAAGTTACAACGTAAAGCAGACCCTGTTTCTAGATGAAACATTTCAATAACCAGACATCCTAACACTCCGGTTGAACATGCTTATCATCTGAACTGGCTTATAATAATCGTTTTTCAACAAATATCAAGAAGATACCAAAGTAACGGCAGTGAATTGATCCTAAAGTCGGAATATTCCTCTCTGCCATAGCGCTGTATTGTTTCCACACTGATGATGATGATGATGATGATGATGATGATGATGATGATGATGATG
>CALSBZ010041084.1:508432-520152 GCA_943591055.1 Gobionotothen gibberifrons
TTCAGAGGCGTTTTTGTAGAAATACTACGTCCTACGTTGTGGACCAACGTAGTTATTACACGTTTTTTTATGAGACTGGGTTGGATAATCCATAATTACATTTTTATGTAAAAAACGGAGTTTTCATATTAGCTGCTAATGATAGCTACCAGAGTGTATGACAGCTTCCGGTTTTGGGTATTCTGGCCAGTGTTGCCAACTCCATAGTAAGGAAAGTAGCTATTGGCTGTCCCAAAAGTCGCCAGAAGTCCCTAAATGACGTCATCCCCTAATTTGCATATCATATAATGGCGGTAAAATAACGTTCCACCCCCTTCAAGGATCAAAACTTGAAACCACCAGAGTAAATCCAGACGACAGTAGATCAGAAATGTCTCTATTAGAAAAAGTAGAAAGTAGAAATAGTTTTTAGTAGAAATATCCCTTACAATAAAGGCAGTATAGTATGCCCTTGTGTCATCTCCAATAAATGTCTTCAACCATCCTTTAAACTCAGGGTTTGATTCCCACTCCTTTCTGTACTTTTGTGAATACAGTTTAGACTGTGACATGAGGACCTACGTGGATGTTTGCTGCGGGAGGCAACTGTGAGTCTGCGCGCCTGTGAGTACTATGGGAGGGCTGAGGGGCTCACGGCAGCTCGTTAACTGCAGAACAATACGTGAGTCTCCAAACACCAGAAAAATCCCTAATAACACCATTACAAGTCGTTAGATTAGTCGTTAGTCGCTTTTGACAAAAATAAGTAGCCGGAGGGTTTGGAATTTAACGACAAAGTCGCCAAGTTGGCAACACTGATTCTGGCTACGCATCACTCTCACTCCTTATAGAGAGGCGAAGTCCCTCCCCTTCCGAGGGAGCTCATGGGACCCCGGAAGCGGAAAAATATACATTGAAGTCAATGGAGAGATAAAAGTTATCTTTTGATCCCGTTTAAATTGTGCCACGAATGACACGTATGATGTTTGTCAATCTTAAACAATCATTTCCATGTAAAAAAAGTCACAGTTTGTCGTAAAACTGTTGAAATATAAGACTATGAAAAATACGCAACTAGAAAGACTACAAAAGTCGCGTAAGTGATGTCACCATTGTTTTCCTCCACTAAGAGATAGCTAAGATCAGCGCCATATAGATATCATCTATCTATATGGCGCTGGCTAAGATAAGATAACTTTAACAAGATGCCTGTGTGCTTAGTAGGCTACCAGGTTGTTATCATACCAGCAATGGGTCTTGCTCGTTCTTTCGCCTCCCGTCTGATGAAAGGACCAGGAGTGGCTGGATCAAGTTAGCTACCTAGCTAGTAGCTAGCACGTTAGTTAGCATTACAGCCTTGTCATTTTTTTTAGCATTAACATCAAGTAACCCAACATGTTAAACAGTAAGAGTAGTAGTCATATTTCGTGAACCCTTTGAAGAGTACTGTCACAGCGGTGTGATCATTCTATAATACACCATTTAAGCCTGGGGGAGAAATGCTAACGCCACATTAGCATCTACGATCTTTTCTACTTCATGCTATCTGTACAAATGGTTGACTATTAAACATTAAAAAGACCAGGCAGTTCAGAGAGAATCAAATGAAGGCAGGCAGGCAGCTTTGCATGACATTCTTCTGGACGTGTTTCATTGTGGTGATAGTGAGGGTAGTCAATCCTTTTGTTGACAAGACAGTAGTGACGGCCGATGTAGTTCATTCAGTGTTTCACACAAAAAAATGTGTTACTTCACAGTTTTACAACACTTTTTTTTTGTTTTGACCTGCAAAATTATCTTTTAAATTAACAAACATCATATGTGTAATTCGTGGCACAATTCAAACGGGATCAAAAGATAACTTTTCTCTCTCCATTGACTTCAATGTATAATTTTCCGCTTCCGGGGTCCCATGAGCTCCCTCGGAAGGGGAGGGACTTCGCCTCTCTATTTGGTAACCCCCTCGATTCTATTGGCTCTAACGGTTAAAAAGAGATGTCAATCATCAAAATTGACCAAGGGGGGCCAGAGATAGGTCAAATCCACCCAAATGACCCCAGAAGTGTTTTTTATTTGCAAAATCTCTCTAAAAAGGTCAAATTTCACTTGTTTTGCATCATTCTTGATACAGGGTACTTATTGTATGTTATAGTTTGGATTCCTTGGATGGTCAATCTGAATTTACTTTAAAATTAAAATAAATCTATATTGATTCTGACTCTTCTACATCCAACTCACAGGTTTATCATTGCTTTGAGAAAAAATATTATTAATGTTCCCCTTTTAGAAGTGAAGATATGGTCATTTGTTCTGGCAATGTAATTTTCGAGCCTGAGACCTGGAAAACAGGCTCGGGGCTTAACAGCAGGGGCGGCGGTTACTGTAGGCTAGGGAAGGCTAAGCCTTCCCAAATATTTTTGTCACTGCATACTGGTAAAAAAAAAAAAAATGGTATAATGTTTGTGTCTTTGACATTAGCGCTGCTATGAATGAATGAATGAATGAAAACTTTATTACAGACTCAGGGTCCAGATAAAAGACAAGACATTACATATGCAGCCACCTGTGCCCTGTTCTACGAAGCCAGTTCAACATACCCTGGATATGTTTGAGTTATCTTAACTAACCCTAACAAACGAGCTACTGAGTGTTTAAAAGCGTACAACAGGTTTATGATATCACTGCCTCATCTAAGACACGAGTATCTGACTTTAATTACATTTGAGTTGAGTGTTTCGTCAACTTAATGTGTTGCTTAAAATAATACTTCTGCATACAGTATGTGACACTGTGAGTGTTGCACGGCCAGATACGGCTCAAGAAGCTGACTCAGATAAGGAAATATATGTTCTCATTCATAACACTCCGTTCGATGTCTCACTATGGGATGCGCCTCATCCGCGGAGCAAACAGAAGCATCAATCTCATTTACGCCAATCCTGATTGGCGGGTGATCTCGACGTCATCGTCAGGGAATCCACCCCCTATAAGTAGCTTGCGCCACGACGCATGCGTCATTCAAACACCTCTTCTCGCTTCAGAGCACATCTCTATATCGGTAGCCGGGCTAGCTTACACAGTCCACAGACGGAACCAAGCTAACCAAGCTAACTTCGGTCGACGGACGCTCGCAGGCTACCTTTATATATACTTCTGCAAGAAGACTGTCGGTACTAACATACCAGTTAGTACCACATTCGACCTCACCTTTTTTCTTTTTCTCCGGAAATCGAGAGGTAAGGTTTTGACTTCAAGCTAGCAGCACACCACGCTGCTAGCTTGTCTCCCTCACTATCGACACCACGACAGCGAGGACGTTTTCTTCTCTTCTCACACCAGAGAAGAAAGGAATTAAAGGCTATTAACATACCAGTTAATACCCTTTTGGAAATAAATCTACGCCGTCGCTTTTCTCCGGACTAAGGACGAGTTGTACGATTTTTTCCTCGGCAACTTTCCTGCTGAGAGCGGGCCCTCTCCACGCCGTCACCACGGCAGGCAAGATGGACGCCTCTCTCCCTCACACCAGAGGAGCCGGGAACTCAGTTGCTAGGCTCTGCGACTGTGGGTTTAAGATTTCAGACACAGACACACACCAGGTCTGCTCGTCCTGCCTCGGGCTGGAACACGCCCAGGAGGCTATTGATAACCCCAGCTCGTGCGGTCATTGCTCCCGCTTGAGAAAGAGGCAACTCCTTCCAGTTTTTCCGGAGTTGCTGGATGAGGTGTCGGTCTCCTGGAGAGACCGTCCCTACAGAAATAAGGCCCCAATCCAGGGTGCCTCCTCCCTGGACTGCGATGGTATGGAGAGGCTCGGCCTGCTCCGCATACCACCGATGGAAATGCTGGTGGTAGCTCACCTCCTCCCGAGGATGGCGACTGCACCAAGCAGGAACCCCACGCTACCGGTAAAGGCGGACGGATTGCAGTCCACGCTGGCTGATCGGGCCTACAAAGCCGCAGCGTTGTCCGCCAGGGCTCTCAACATTTCCTCTCTGCTGACTGCCTACCAGGCAGAGCTCTGCGGGGATCTGGCGAGCGGGTCTGGGCAGGCCTTATGGGACGAGATCGCAGCGGTAATGGACAGCGGTTGCCTCTGGGTGCAGCGCTGCGCGGTCCAGGCTACGGGCAAGATTATGGGGATAATGGTGGTGCAGGAGAGAGCCAGGTGGCTCGACCTGACCAACCTCCCAGACCGGGAAAAGGAGGATGTATTGGACATGCCTATCGTTCCCGAGCACATTTTCGGCTCCGCTCTGGTCTCACTGCAGCGGAGACGTGAGTCGAAAAGGAGAGAAGACGAGGCCCTCCACCTCTGTCTCCCTCGAAGGGTCCAGCCGCTACCTACAACGGTTTCACGGCAGCCCCCCGCCCGAAATGCCTCTCACCCTGCCCGGTTTGACATACCGAGGCAGCAGAGGCAACAGCCCGACCGAGTCCCCAGCCCAGGCAGGAGACGAGGGCGAGCTGGCCGAGCAGATCTCCGGTTCCGGCAGCAGCCGCGCAGGCGCAGCCAACCCAGATCCTCAGCCACCTGACGGGAAGGAAGAAGCGGGCAACCTGACAGCCTCCTCTTCTCCCCTCTGTGACCGAGCTGCGTTCCCCAGCTCCAGATGTGTTCCTGCTGCCTCGAGAGATGCCTCAACGCCATCCTCAAGTGCACAAAAACACATGTCTGTCACGTATTGTTGTGTTTCTTTTCTGCATAAAACATTTCCGCTGACGCATCCAGGCTCAGGCCGAGGGCGCAGCTCAAAAAATGAAAGAAAAAAACTATAAAAACAATAAAACCAATAAACAGTCCGCCTATTGTTCCCCTTTTGAGAGCAGCTACGGCCTCTCTCAAAAGGCAGACATTAGAACGGGTCTGTGAAGGCACCTTCGCCACACGCATGCGCAGTGGCGACAGGGGTTTTGAAGCCGCCTCCGTCACGTGCAGACGCAGTGACGACTGGGGCTGTGGAGCCACCACCGTCACGTGCAAACGCAGTGTCGGCTGGGGCTCTGAAGCCACCACTGTCACGTGCAAGACGCAGTGGCGGCTGGTGCTGTGAAGCCTCCACCGTCACGTGCAGACGCAGTGGCGGCTGAGGTTGTAAAAACACCACCGTCACACGCATGCGCAGTGTCGGTGGGGATTGTCGAAATAAGGTACCACTGTGCTCAAACACTAGAGGACCCCAAAAACACGACAAACAGAGACTCTGAGGGCAGGAGACATGTCATCTCCGCTGACTCTAAGGAGAAATCAGTGGAAGATGTTCACAATGTCTGCCGGGGGTTTCTCAAGACAGAAACACGAGGCTATGGTCTCCGACCCACTGTCACCCCCCCCCCCCCCCTCCCCCCTCGCTTCTCGGGCATTCTGTACTCACAGGCCCGGAGAGAGTCAGCCCGTTTTTCTAGAGGGAAAGATTCTCTCACCTCTAGAAAACAAGGCTATATCTGTGATACCCGTCGAACAAGTCAGAGCGGCTTTCATTCCAAGTATTTCCCAATTCCCAAACGGGGAGGGAACGGAACTCGGCCAAATAGAGAGGCGTAGCCATTAGTGACAGCCTACTACCAGGTGAATACACACTTCTACTTGTATAAAACTGACCTTTGTACGATGAATACTTCATAAAATAATGCAGATCCTTTATCTTACCTCTTTCTAATCTACACACATACAAGTATTTAACTGAAGTTACACAACAGTGTTGTTGATACAGAGTTGGAGTTTATTCACACGTCACATACTACAGTGGGTAATGTTTTCAAGAAACATTGAACAGTGCTGCCACATATGACACAGGGAAAAAAGAAAAGACTCTGAACCCTTTCTTTGCCATTATATAAAAATTGTGTTGCTACAAAAGTATAAATTAGGCTTACTAATAAGACAACTCAGATCTGAAGCTACACAGGAATCTGCTGCCAAAGTGCAATAAAAAAGACAGAATGAATAGAATCAAACCCTTTTTTTGTATAAAAAGAAATGCCTTTAAAATAGGATGCAAGCAACACTAGTTTCTTAACCTGAATTGATAATAGACTATAATCAATTTAAACAGAACAGATCTTAATGTTTGCATTCTTATACAATTTTGTACAATAATTATAATGAATAAGTTCAAACAAACTAAAACGTACAGCTGATTAATAACGGTATCTAACTTGAGTTTTTATTATATCAAAAACCTGTTGAAATGCTACTGTTATTTTTTACTGTCCCCCAAAAGCGCGTCGGAAGCCTCCAGGAATGCTTCTTTCACAACTTCGCCGTCTTTGAAAGACTTCATGTGTTTCGCAAGAACGTGACTGACACGATAAGAGGCTATGGTAGCAGCCTTGCTCTGGTTGTTGGGCCTGGTGAAAATGGACTGCTGTGCATTTAGCTGCCCTTTCAGGCCCCTCCCCTTTTGGGAGCGTAGGGCAGAATTAGGAGGGAATTCCGTCTCGTAGCGTTTGTGCACTGTTTTGAAATGCCGCTCCTAAATTACCCTTCATCGATAAAGCCACGCTCGCATTGCAGATGAGACAGGTGGACATTGAATTGGAATAGATACAACAATAATCATCCTCCCACTCGGAGTGCAAATTATATCTTTTGGGCTTTTTTGCTTCTGCCATAACTGCGGTCTTGTGTGTGTGCGGACTGTAACTCCTGTTGACACGGACAACGTCAGCGAACTAGTGCACTGCCCACTGCCCACTAGCCACGCCCCGACACATGGGGTCACGCCGGCCAATCACAAAGCTTTGATGCGTTCAAGTGCATTATTCTGGCACAGGAAGATTATGTTATAGGACATTAACGATAAAACAGAATATTTATATATATATTTATTCCCGGTCGATCGCGATCGACTGGTTGGGCACCCCTGGGCTAGACGTTTCTGCTCCCAGTGTGGCCCGAGCAGTGCTGGGCGCCCTGCTGAGTCAGAGCTCTACCTGTTAAGTTCTGGTTGGTTTGGTGATTTTCGAGATAAGCTCGTCTGGCAATACGGGAGTTACGATTTCCCATAGTGAGACATCGAACGGAGTGTTATGAATGAGAACTATAGGTTACTTACGTAACCCCAGTTCTCAGAGTGACATGAAGTGAGATGTCTCACCAGACGGCCCTCCTTGCTATGGTGAAGCGAGAAGAGGTGCTTATTTTTTAATGACGCATGCGTCGTGGCACAAGCTACTTATAGGGGGTGGATTCCCTGACGATGACGTCGAGATCACCAGCCAATCAGGATTGGCGTAAATGAGATTGATGCTTCTGTTTGCTCCGCGGATGAGGCGCATCCCATAGTGAGACATCTCACTTCATGTTACTCTGAAAACTGGGGTTACGTAAGTAACCTATAGATATATTATGATATTATATGATCGATGATCTGATTGATGATGTGATATCAGTGTGATATGAAGGATAAGTGCGACACGACGGCGTCTTCTCTGCATACGGCAGTTTAAACTGTATTTCCTTTATCCTGTAATATGACTTGATAGATGTAAACTCTGCACACTGAGCTCTCATTGGTCAGCAGGCGGTGCTTTCACTGAGTTGATCTATTTTCTATAGACGCCGGAGGCGGGCAGCGTCAGGTAAAAAAAGTGATTTAGCCTTCCCAAACCTGAGCCTCACGCGCCGCCTATGCTTAACAGGTTAAGAACACTGTAATAAAATATAGATAGATAGCAATAAGCCTTCAATAAAGCAGATTGGGCAGTGAAAAAGTTAAAATTAATCAGAATTCTACTTTAGATATGCCTGAAAGACCCTTTCTTGTTAATGTTTGATAGAACAAGGATCTTTTGAAATGTCCTGTGTCTATGTACAGCTACAAAAATGTTTAAGGTTAGCGTAGCGACGGGATCTGCTGGAAGAACAGTAATTAGCCTGCAGTGGCTCCATTCATCTTCCTTTTTACCAATCACATAGAGCCATGTAGCGCACCACCCTGTCCTGATTGAATAATTCATAAAGTAGAGACTTCCGAACTTCATCTCCTAACTGAACGGACATCAGACTGATATTTGCATATTATTCTCAGATAAGCAGAAAGAAGCATAAATCCAGTTGCGATTAGTCTCTATATTTAAAAAATAAAAATAATATTATAAGCCGCAACGGTTTTATTGGGCTCCTTTTCGAGAACATATTTCTTCTTTCCTTTTGAGATAAAATCACAGGCTGCCGAGCTCTGACAGCCTGAATTGTGAGATGTGGGGCGAGTGATTTGTTTAATAATGCCGCAAATATGATTACTAATGCGTGTTCTCTTTCATTTTTTCCCTTTCTCTCCCCTGACCCACTTTCTCACCTGTTGTATCTCTGTTGCTCATTTTACAGTTGAAGAACAATCTGAGAGAGAACCTGTGTTTGGACCAGGGCCCGGACAATGACAATGTCCCCATCATGTACCTCTGTCATGGTATGACTCCACAGGTCAGTGGGCTCACATTATATTCATTATTACTCTATTTAGTATTTTCAAACACATGAAAAACTCCATTTGCACAGAGAGCAACCCTTTAAAAAGTTGCATCATAGTAGCAGAGAAGTCTCTTTATTCTCCAAAAAACAAAAAGGCTGTGATCATACTGTCTGTTGTCCTAGTTTTATGCGTCTATGTACAACAGATATGTCTGTCTCCGCCTGATAAATGACCATCAGAGAGACAAAGTCTGTTTGTGACTCAGAATTCAACTCTGTATGGTGGCTGACAGGTACAAATGTATTTAACGGCCTTAAACAATTTCCAACAGCAGAAACGCGCTGCAGTTTAAAAAACCATGCAAATACAATTATACAAATGTGCCAAAACACATGCAAATGAAGGAAAATCTACACCAACTATGCTGCATGTGTTGTCAAATTGCTGAAGATGTTTCTTCATGAGTTTTGGCACATTTGTGTTTTTATATTTGCATATTTTTTGAGAATGCAGCGTGTTTCTCCTGATGGAAGTGTTTTGGGCTGTTGTAACACCAATACGCTCGGCCACCTTCCTTTTGGTATCTCTAAACCCTTGAGTTCCAGATTAGAAAAAAACGAACGATGAGTACGAATATGCTTAAATATTATGTAAAAAGTGGGTTTTTTACTACAAGCAAACACTTTCTCAATACAAATATACTTCTGGAGTTTTCTTTATGTAAAGTATACAGTACTTTGTAAGATGTAAGAAAATCATATATGGCATTTGCCATTACACATATTTAATTTAAATGTATGTTAACACTAGAACCGCCAACAGCGTCAGCACCTACATAGATATCATTTTCAAATTATTTAATTTGTTCCTCTTCATAATGTCCTTATAAACTAAGTAGGACGATTTAAAACTCACTTAATTGGGTTAATTTAGAAATTGCTTCAGTTTATCATCATAACAGATCATAAAGTTCAGATTCATTTTACAATAAATCAAAGAATGATGCACTTCTACAAACAAAAACAACATCATTAAAACATTTAAACAAACTACTAAAAGTAGATGAACTACATTATTCAAAAGTTTACAGTAACTTCTGATAATAACACAGGGGAAATAAACGAGGCATCTCTTTTCCTCTCTCTCTCTCTCTCCCTCTCCTGACAGCCCGTCAGTATCAGGGTCAGTCCAAATGAATCCCTTGGCGGTTCTAGTGTTAATTTACTGTTTTGTCTTCTCTTTGCAATGCTTACTCGATTTGAAACCAAGTCTAACGTAGCTTAAACTTAACGTTTTTTTTTGTAGTGACGAATGAAGTTGGATGTTGTGGTGGTCGCCTGATCTTTATGCTGCAGACCCTGCATACCGCTGTTCTCTTCTGATTACCGTCATCAACAACATAATCCTTGAATCCAAACTAAACGTAATATCTCACGACAAAAACAAACGCAAATATTTAATTTTAAACAGTCAAGTCCTTTCAAGTCATCTGTCTCAAGCTTAAGTCAAGTCTCAAGTCATGAATACCAAGTCAAAGTCAAGTCAAGTCTTTTATCAATGTTAGTCAAGCAAGTCTCAAGTCAAAAAATATGCGACTCGAGTCGGACTCGAGTCAAGTCATGTGACTCGAGTCCCCACCTCTGTATTATAGTGACTCTATGCATATATTGGCATCAGTAATGTTGAGCTAAGAGGGCATGTCATTTACATAAAAGCAAAAGTCTAATATAGCTCCCTAATAGTAATAGTGGCACTTTGTCTTGTACTGTATTGCTTGCAGTGATCTAAAAATAATTCCTCAAGTCGCTGAGGCCATTCAACAACTTTATCTGCCTGCTGCAGATTTATTGGTCTTGTAAGTCTAAGGAGCAGTAAAGGCTGCACTTAGTGCCCTTTTTAATGGATGCTCTAAAAACACTGTAAACACCAAGAGAGTGTAACTGTGTATTTCAACTTTTACCCAATTGAAATGCTCCCTAACTTGACAAAGTTAAGAATTCACAAATTAATGTCTCCATCAAATCCCAGCTGCCATAATGAAGCTGATGCTCAGTGTTGATTCCCTACACACCCAGTCCTGTATATACTAGTGCTTTCTAGGCAGAGTCCTGACCCGCTCCCGCCCCGCACCCGCGACGTGCAATACCGAACCTGCCCCGCTACCCACACATATTGCCAATTAGTTCCGCAAACCGACCCGACCCGTCGGCACAAGATCCGCAAACCGACCCGAACCCGCATATATATGAGCAGTGAAAACATGCAATTATTAACACACGCATTTGCGTATTTGGCTCAAAAAGCGTGGGATGTTAGTTATTTTCTCCATCTAGGATGACACCAAAAGCCTCCCAGACGCTGGGTTTCGCTCTTGAGGAAGTGTTATTTACAATGCTGTATTCTTCGCCAGAGAGCTTCACATCAGGCATTTCAAATGTGGCGCGCTCAGCAGCAGATTGATGCGCTGCAGAGGTTAGGATTATGCGCGGTCCCGCGGGGGAGAGGTCTGAGGATTTAAACATTAAATTAAATTATTCTTATTTTAATATATTTATTATGCAACACCAGCGATCCGACCAGCATCTTCTTTGTTTTACCCAGAACCGAATGCAGGAATCTGTTTCTAGGGACAGTCCTCTCTAATAGCTTTGACCGGCGCCTTGACTTCCAGCTTCCAACTTCATCTCATGGTCACACTCAGCAGTACTGCTGCTGCAGACTATCTATATGTTCTCTCTCCTGGAGATAATCAGCAGGTGTTTATGAACCAATTGATTTGCATTTGTACATTATTAACTCTATCCATCTTTATTTATTTATTTAAACACAAGAACTTGGCAATGGGTAATGCCACAATTACCTCATTCACACCAACGCAACTCTGGTTCAAGCTCCTTGCTAGAGCTTTTCAGGTTTAGCTCCGGCTCTTTTCACACCGCCCAGAGTCCGACTGGTGCTGCGTCATTGCGTCATCGTTTGCGTCATGACGTAACCGTTTGCGTGCCTGCTTCATAAAGCCAAACCGCGCGGAAACCCCTCACAGCTGACAACAACAACAATGGCCGATTGTGTTGAAGCGCTACTCGTTTTGGTCCTTCTTGACTTTTTAAAATGTGTTGCCAATCTGTTCCACGGTACGGTAAAAACCAGCGGTTGCCATCTCTTTCTGCAATTGTTGGAGAATTGCTTTGGACCGCATGCTCCCCTCCAGCTTCCTCTGTACCTCTTCGGAAGACCAGATTCCCAGTAGGTAGCTGGTCTCTTCAGTGGACCACTGCTGCTTGTTAAGTTTCTCCATCGTTGTGTACAAACTGGATAAAACGC
>CALSBZ010041090.1:4470-33220 GCA_943591055.1 Gobionotothen gibberifrons
ACTCTTCTGCCGGGGGTCCTGCCAACCCTATGCCCTGTGCCGTTGGACGCCCTGCCGACTACTCTTCTGCCGGGGGTCCTGCCAACCCTGTGTCCTGTCCCATTGTGGGTCCCGCCGACTGCTCTTCTGCCGGGGGTCCTGCCAACCCTATGTCCTATCCCGCCGACTACTCTTCTGCCGGGGGTCCTGCCAACCCTATGTCCTGTCCCGTTGGGGGTCCCGACGACACCTGCTCCGCCGAGTTTCCTGCCAACACCGTGTCCTGTCCTGTTTCGGGTCCCATCGACACCAGCCCTTGCTCCGTCGTGGGTCCCACTGACACCAGCCCAGGATCCGTCCAGGGAATATAACTGGAAGGTTTGGTGTATGTACGTGCAACTGAAGTGGAGATTTCGAACTCAGAGTAGGAGAAAAAACTCATTTTGAGAAAACGACCTTTAAAGATTGCAGTGTGGCGCTAGCTAAACCCTCCTGTTCTTTGGATGACAGCTTGCGCCTCGACGCACTCCGTGAAGGTATTTCATGATCAGTGTCATTTGTTTTTTGTATAACCTTGCTTCGTGCAAGTGACAATTGTTGTCGTCTTCTCTGTGAATGTTTTTTTCGCCGTTCTTTTGCCATTTTGAGATTTGAATTTCTAGCGGAAAGCTAACCAGGAAGTGTTTTAGCACACCACGTGACGCATCTGAACGAATCACGTTGTCAGAAATTGTTGCGCGCACTATCGGTGCTGACGTTTCGTACAATGTCCCACTGTCTGGCTACCTGCATAAAGTCAAGTGCTCGGCGCAGTTGTTGGCGAAATGTCGTTCCTCTGTTTTCATTGAAACAGCTCCTTATATCCGTTAGCGCAGCTAGCTAGCACCAGATGCTAACAACAACAACAATACGTAAGGTGTGCCTCGCTCGCGAGTCGCTCCACACATACACACACCCTCCCGGTCCTCCCGATGGCCTGCCGGTGAGCGTGGAAGTGTGGTCTGCCACAAGCGGACGGCAGGAGCGGGGCTGTCAGCATCAACTTGTAGATGGTATTTTAAACTCGATGCGCTCTGAAACTACGGGGCGGCCGAGGACAAAAAATATATTATTATATATATTAACGCGTTAACTTGACAGCCCTAATATATATATATATATATATTATATAGTATATATATATATATATATATATATATATAGTTATATTATATAGTTATAATAATAACTAGCTAACCAACTAACCATTCAGTGTTCTGTAGCCGGGTAATGTCTTCCCCATCGTCCATTTCGTCGCCATCATCCTCCCCACTTGACGTCCCTGACAGCTCAAATCTGTAGGGTTCAATGATGTCCTGCGCTTCCTCATCGTCACTTCCATCTTCTGTGCCACTTTCCTCATCTATCCTGTCCGAAAAGCTGTCAAAATCACTCATTTCTCTCGCACTAGTATCACTTTCCGAAGTCTCCGCCATGTTTACAATCACAACTGGGCCCATCTTGTGACGTCACAGCCGCTATCGTCTGCAACTTCAGGTAGGCTCAGACGGCCGTTCACGGGATTAAAAACTCTCGTCCCTCACACTTCCTAAAAAATTATTTTAGCCATGAACAGGCACAATGATATGTAAGGAATGAAACTGCCATTTCATTTTGGCGCAAAAAAATGCACTTCACAGGCACTTTAAGGTGCTAGTAACAATTGGTTTACTCAAATGTTTATGGGTCGCTACAGGGAGCTGAGAGCAGATTATAGAGTGCAAAGGAGCAGAAGATGACAGTTCGATATGTACCCAAGGTGGGCAGGGGTCTTAACGTTTATAGTTAGCCCAATAGAGGAGTTTGTTAATATTAGAGGCCCAGTAATAGTGGCGAAAGTTGGGGAGCGCCAGGCCCCCTTCTGATTTAGGGAGTTGGAGACCCAACCTTCTAATACGCGCAGGCTTGTTGTTCCAGATGAACACATTCAACTGCTTATCAAGATCAGTGAAAAAACATGTATTGATGCGCACTGGGATGTGTTGGAAAAGGTAAAGAAACTTTGGCAGGATGACCATCTTTATAAGGTTGACGCGACCCGCAAGAGACAGGGGAAGGGAAGCCCACCTAGACATATCAGCTTTGCATTTATCTAGTAGAGGCTGAACATTTTTAGGGAACTGGTCTTTAAAAGAGTTTGCAACAAACATCCCCAAGTATTTGAACCCCTCCACAGCCCTTTTAAAGGGGAATAGGGATTGGGGAAGTGCCTCTGCCATTTTATTTACAAAAGATACTTCGCTCTTTTGAATGTTTAGTTTGTAACCTGATACACGGCCAAATTGATCTAAAATCGACAGTATGGGAGGGAGAGAGGATAAGGGGTTCGAGATCATAAGAAGAAGGTCATCAGCATATAGAGACAGTTTATGAACCATGCCTTGACGCGTAATGCCTGTTACCTGTATGCCCGGAGCATAACATTTTGTGGAGCAGTGAGCAGTGTAACACAGTCCGCATAATCCTCATCGCCAATGTTGTATATGTAAGACTATGGACTACGACATTTAGGTTGACCGTTTATTTAACACGTTATTGCACACGCTGCCATGACAACACAACAACAACTAACTATATCCGGTTCACACATCCCCAAACTGCAGGTGCCATCTTAAAGGCACAGTCATACCTGATGTGACACAATGTGACGAAGGTAACTTCAGGCCTTGTATATTGCACATGTGTTTTTATTTTGAAAATTATTCCCCCTCCCGTTCTTTCTGTTGCTCCTGATATGTTCACCTGGTGCCCTGTGTTGTCTCCTCCCCCCTCACCTGTGTCTTGTTGGGTTAATTAGTGTGGGTATTTAGGCTCTGTGTTTTCTGTTTAGCTAGTGTGTGGGAGATCCCTGTGGTTGGTGACGGTGTGCACATGTTCAGCAGGATTGAGGCTGTGTGTCATGTGTTCATGAGTTAAATAAATGCCCACACCGGGTTGTATTTGGACGTTCTGCCTCTGCCTCCTTGCTTGGTCTGGGCCGCTCAATTGTCAGCTTCACTCACATACATAACATTTACCCCCCCCCCACAAGGAACCCAATTAACATTTAGCTATCTACTCTAGATGAACTGGGTAGACTGCCAGTCACCAGCATAGCCATGTGGATTATTCTGCCACGCAACAGACTATGCTCTGAACATTACCCCTGAGAGTCACAGGCTCACAATATAGTTTTCCAAGTATCTTGGTCTGACCCGGCGGACACGGGCCGGATGAGCTTCAGGACGAACCACTGGCTCAAACGGCTCAGATGGGAACCCGGCTGGACCCTGCAACTGCTCATCAGGAAAAGCAAAGTGCCCGTCCTCCCTGGGCCCACGATGGGGGGCGGTGCCACCTTCCGAAGCCGGCTTGCATGCCACCGTGATCCGTCGGCCAGATGAAACGTGGCTGACCCCAGTTGAGCGGTGACCTTCATCGGCACCGTCCAGAAGGATAGCAGCTTGTGTTCCCGGGTTAGGACGGTGAATCCTGACCCAGTCCCCCACTGTGAAGGGAGGCGCTCTCACCCTCCGTCTCTTGTCGAACCGCTGTTTCATGCGACGCTGAGCCTCTGGTGCTTACCCAGCTAGAAATGTTTGGTTCTAAAAACATTCTGAGAATGTTACAGTCAATGTTCTAGGAAGGTTTTCGGCGGGAAGTTTTTGTTAGGTTCCGAGAACGCTCTTCGGAAAGATAGGATATCGTTCTCTGAAAACATTCATAAAATGTTTGGTGATAACATTGTTAGAACATTATGCCCTCCTATTCTTAAAACGTTTTCAGCGGGAAGTTTTTGTTTGGTTCCCAGAACGCTCTCCTGAAAAGTAGGATAACGTTCTCTGAAAACATTCTTAAAATGTTTGGTGATAACCTTCTTCAAATGTTTTTGATAACATTGTTAGAACATTATGCCCTACTATAATTAAAACGTTGTCAGCGGGAGGTTTTATTTTGGTTCCCAGAACGCTCTTCTGAAAAGTAGGATAACGTTCTTTAAAAACAGTCTTAAAATGTTTGGTGATAACCTTCCTAAAATATTTTTGATAACATTGTTAGAACATGATGCCCTACTATTCTTAAAACGTTTTCAGCAGGTTTTATTTTGGTTCCCAGAATGTTGTTCTTAAAGGTAGGATAACGTTCTCTAAAAACATTCTTAAAATGTTTTTGATAACATTGTTAGAACATTATGCCCTACTGTTCTTAAAACATTTCCAGCTGCAAGTTAGATTTTTTATGTTGCCAGAATGTTATTATTTTAGAGAAGGATAACATGGTTTATGTTAAAAAAATGATGCAAATGTTCTGTGGTAACAATTTACTAAAATATGTTTACATTATTAGAACATAAAGACATACTATTCCTGTAATTGTTCAACTCAAAATTCCTGGGTAAGTGGACTGACCACTGTGGTCATTAGGATGATTATGGTAGTTTACTTAACTATTGGAATTTGACTATTAACACATGTAAAAGGATGACTCGGAATCAGTTGGTGAAAGTAACATTTGTTTATTAGAAAAGAGGAGCTGGGAGTGGAGGTTGGTTATGGCGGCAGTGGGAAACAGTTGTTCCAGGGTGGGTAGAGAGGCCTGGCTGGTCTTGGGAGTGTGGAAGGCCTCGGATTCCTCCTGGGAGAGACATCAAAATGAGTGTGAGGCAAAAGCAGGCAAAGTTGTCAAAGAATATGCTGGTAAAAAGCTAGAGCGGCACGCAACAACCCGTTTACGGCAACAATCCGGCAGGGAATGAGTGCAGGCTGCAGGCTTTCATAGTGTGGCTGATGAGCAGGTGCAGGTGTGGTTGATTGGAGATTGCTCCCAGCCGTGTCGAGCAGACCAGCAGGCAGAGAGAGAGACACACAGTAGAAACAAACACATACAAACACTAACAGGGGTTTCAGGGACGGGCAGTGACAGTCGGTCCGTTCCTCTATATGTCTGTCGGTCTCAAATCTAAAGGGTGCAATAACGATTTTTATCCAATATGCATAAACAGCGGACACTGTTTACTGTATACGCAGCCCTCACAAACAACACATGGCCAGATAGCTTATCTAACAGTTAGAACCTAGACAAGAGACACAACCTTTATAGTCAGAAAAAAGTGTGATTATTTTCGGATATTTTACACAAATGATATTATGAATACTGTGGGCCTACATACCTTAGTGTGATTATAAGTGCATGTGAGTGGGAACTCAAACATGCAATATCATGAATTACGCGCTTGTTTTTTTCTAAAAAGGAAAATGTGGTGACATCAGATTTATTTTAAACATCCTTTTCAAACAAATGCAACAAGTTCTAATAAGGTTTTAAAGAAACGTTTTAATCTGATGTTCAAAGAACCTTTTTAGGATGTTTATTTTTTCAAATAATGTTCCTATAAGGTTTAAGGTTAACTAAGACATAACGTTTTAACTGCAACATTCTAAGGATGTGTTTTGGACGTTGTTGGGTAACACATTAAAGATGTTCTTTATAAAACGTTCCCTCAATGTTACATGATAACAAATAAAGAACATTCTCCAAGCAACATTCTGAAAATATGTTCAGGATGTTATTGAGGCCTGAGATGACAAAGTGTTTTATAAAATGTTCCTTTAATGTGATATGTTAACAAAGGTGGAACGTTTTGCCTGCAACATTCTAAGGATGTTTGTAAAAGTTTGTTTTTTAAAGCGCACTACAAATAAATCTGACGTTGACCATGACCCTGTTAATATTTCGCTTCACAGGAACATTTTATAAAAAAACAATAACCTCCTGAAAACATTATCCAAATGTTGCTTTCCAAATGTTCTTCATTTGTTATCATGTAACATTGAGGGAATGTTTTATAAAGAACATCTTTAATGTGTTACCCAACAACGTCCAAAACACATCCTTAGAATGTTGGAGGCAAAACGTTCCACCTGTGTTAACATATCACATTAAAGGAACATTTTATAAAACACTTTCTGTCATCTCAGGCATCATGACATCCTGAAAACATCCTCTGAATGTTGCAGTTTAAACGTTATGTCTTAGTTAACCTTAAACCTCATAGGAACATTATTTGAACAAATAAACATCCTAAAAAGGTTCTTTGAACATCAGATGAAAATGTTTCTTTAAAACCTTGTTAGAACCAATAGGTAACGTTAGCCAAAATTGTGAGAACGTTCCCCGCTAGCTGGGTAGGCAGGGTGCGGCTGTTGGCGTGACGGCCGCCAGGGCCCGTAACCGATCCCAAGGGAGCTGCAGCTCACGGCCCATCATCAAGAGGGCTGGGGAGCTGCCGGTAGTTGAATGCGGCGTTGCCCGGTAGTGAAGCAGGGTGCGGAGAAGCGCGGCTGAGAATGGAAGAACATCTGCCAGGTGTGCTCTGATCCCGTTCTTTAGGGTTTGGTTGAACCTTTCCACCCCCCATTTGCTTGCGGGTGAAGCTGTACGGATGTGTTTAATCCCCCTCTCTTCCACAAAGGTGGCAAACTCAGCTGAGACAAACTGTGGGCCGTTATCTGTAGTGATGGCATTAGGACTTCCCCACCGAGCAAACAGAGAGGAGAGGAAGTCTGTGACCACCCGAGCCGTTACGGACCCTGTGGCAACCACCTCTGGCGACCACTTCTGGCCATTTCGAATGGAGGTCGTAGGCCACCAGGAGGAAGCCATGGAGCTCCCCACAGATGTCCAGCTGCATGTGCTCCCAAGGCGCGCGCGGCCACTGCAAGGGCTGCAGGGGCGGTGGGGGTGGAGGGCCAGTTTTGCCACTGACCAGGCAGGCCGTGCTGTTTCACCTTCACGATACCCAGGTGGCCCTCGTGCGCCATAGCCAATACGCGTGCCCTGAGGTCGATGAGACGAACGTGCGGAAGCCCCGGGCCACGTAGACACCGTTCCAGTAGGTCAGCTCATCCTTGACCCGATGAAAAGACGCCAGTTCCTCCGGGAACTTCGCAGGCCATCGCTCCCGGATGCAAGTGCGGAGCCGGGAGAGCGTGGGGGTCCTCCTCCGACGCGAGCAGAAGGTCCTCCAGGGAAACCGCGGCCTGAAGCGGGGCGTGGAGCATGAGTATGAGCTCTGACTCTGTTGTATCCAGGCCCGCGCCGGGCGCTGGGGTGGGGGTGGCGCGGGAGAGCAGGTCAGCCACCACATTCTCCCTGCCGGGAGTAAACACTGTGGTGAAGTCATACGGCAGGAGTCTCTCTGACCAGCGGTAGATCCTCAGCGGTTTGTGCCCCGACCCCGATGTAGCAAGCAGGGCGACTTGGAGGCCCCCGTATCCAGCAGCAGCGGGAGGCAGACCCCATCCAGCTCCACCGTGTTGGATTTGTTGAAAACTTGAAAGTCAAATGTTAAACTGGAAGAGTAGGAAAAATAGTGAAGAAGCTTAATATTTAAAAGAAAAGGTTTAAAAAAGGTAAAAACAACAACATGTATAGCCTCAATGTCCTGAAATAGCTGAATAATGTAATAGTTGAATGGTTTCTGTAGCTGAAACTAGGCTGAAGTACGGTGGCCCTGAGAGGCCAGGGTGCTGCAAATAAAAGAACGCTGCAAATAAAAAAAACGCTGCAAATAAAAAGAAACAGAAACGCCGCGCAAATAAAAACGCTGCGATGCAAATAAAAAAGCCACAACGGAAGTGAATTACCGGGGACTATTATTGCTGATGCACATGCGGTTTTTTATGCGAGAGAAGAAGAAGGCTGGGGGATCTCCAGGAAACATCTCATGGGTAAGTTTATAATGTTAAAGTTACACAGGATGTAGATAATATCTGTCGCTGCCGTATTTATGACTTTAAATGACGTTATTTTGTGTGTGGGAGCAGATTATGTGTGTAGTGTATAATGTTAGTAGAACATAGCTACTTTTATCTGCTAACGTTAGCTGTTTTCTAAACAAACGGATCTGAGCCGACCGGGACTTAAAGATGATGCTAAGACACACAAAGTAAGTTGAATATGCCTTTATTCAACAGACGAGCTCGGGTCCTCTCCTCAACATGCTCTGAAGGAACAACTTTTACTGAATTAGGGCTGGGCAAGTTAACGCGTTATTAGCGCGTTAATCGCAGGAAACGCGATTAAAACTTTTAATCGTTGCCCAGCCCTATATTGAATACATACAAGTATAGATCTTCACTAACATCCTGTAGTCAATCTTGACTCCATCAACATGTCATCTAAATGTGCCTGTCTAGAGATAAATGAGGGTATCTTATCCTGCTTAGAGATAGAGAAGGGTCTCTATCCTGTCCAAGACGTGCTTCCTTTGGGAAGTTTACTGGCTTTAAATCTTTCTTTTAAAAAAAAAATGTATTTTGACATTGTAGATGCATGGTTCAGATATTAAGTGATTGCAGCTGATATCTGCTGTTAAATTAGTGTCAGCTGTTTGCAGGTAACATTACCTGCTGCAATAGCTTACCAAGTAGCTGTTACTTCATTGCAAATGAATAACATTCACATTGCTCCTTTTCCACAGGCAATGTATTGTCCATATTGTGGGACTGGTGGGTGTTTTGGGAGGTTTTGCGGCTCCTGTGGCAGCAACATTGAATGTTTGGCTCCCTTTCTCGAAGATTCTAAGCTCCTCCTTAAAAGTCAAGAATGTCACCAGTACAGTGATAATGTCTTATTTGTATATGATTTGTTGCCATTTTAATATATGCTATACACATATTATTGTCAGTCATGGCAATTTCAACATGATTTAGAACTACTGATAAAAAAAAATGCCAACAAGTAAAAAAATCAGGTGAAATACCAAAGTTGACCAATTATGTGCTCCTTCATGTGCTGAGGGTTGAGCCTTCTGATGCGTTTATGCACAAATACAGCCATTAAAAGGGTACCTTTTTGTTCGCTACCTCTAGATTGATATGTATTTATATCCTTACCAATTATGTAAGTATCCCAATATTTTGTCCTTTGCCTGTTTATTACTCTTATTTTTTGCTCCTCATGTCTGGAATTGTTCACGCATTGAACATACTGAAAACATACACTTATGCATCAAACAGTTCAGGTATTTTCCTCATTACTGTTTTTTGTTATTAAGTTTCATTCCTAATGACACTGTTCTCTTTTCCCTTCAGTCACAGAATCTAATGAAGGAATCGAGGCAGGCCTCATCCACAAGTACTTCACGGAGGGACACGCTTATGAAGTGATACTTGATTTTCTAGAAAAAAGACACAACATTTTTCTTAGTCTGAGGACCTTAAAGAGGAGGCTACAGAACGCTGGCTTAACAAGAAGGACAGACTACACTCCCATTGGCACTGTACACCAAACTGTTGCACATGAACTGAGAGGCTCGGGTCGGCTGTTGGGTTACAGAGCTATGTGGCAGACATTGCAACAAAAGTATCACCTGACAGTAAAAAGGGAGGATGTTAGACAGACGATTCCAGACTGGATCCATCTGGTGTTCAACTTCGTTCCAGGCGAAGGTTTGTCCGAAGGGGATACGTCACAGCAGGACCAAACCAAGTGTGGCACGCTGATGGATATGATAAACTTAAACCCTTTGGTATTGCCATCAGTGGCTGCATCGACGGCTTTTCAAGGAAAGTTATGTGGCTCAGGAGTGGCAGCACTAACAACGATCCGGGCATCATTGCGCAGTATTACCTGTAGTGTGTGTCGGAGTTTGGACTACTTCCAGCCCGCCTTCGCACTGACTGTGGAACTGAAAACGGCACTATGGCAGCCATTAACTGCACATTACGATCTCAACACACAGATGATTTTGCAGGAGCCCTCAGTCACATGTATGGTACCTCAACTGCAAACCAGCGCATCGAGAGTTGGTGGTCTTTCTTCAGAAAGCAAAGGTATAGCCTTTTAAGGTCAGGTCCAAGAATGTATGTGTGTGTGTATATATAGTACAGAGGTGCCCAAATACTTTAAATCTATCTGGATGAAAAAAATTGAAAAAATTGTGAAATTACATTAGAGCTGTACACTAACATTTTCCCAAGGGAGTTTATGTGCTCCCAAATGAAATAATGTAGGAGCGCACCAAGAAATGTACAACATTTCTAGAAATATTGTGACTTTTTAGCAAAATATTGTGACTTTTTACTTGAAGTTGTCTTTTTTTCATGAAATACAAAAGTTTTGAATTCCACCATTAGGACTCAGTTCTGGATCGAGCTCTTCAGTGACCTTAGAGAGAGGCACCTCTTCAATGGGAGCCATGAGCACAAGTGTCTGCTGCGTTATGTGTTTTTGGGCATCTTACAAAAAGACCTCGATGAGTACAGACAGCTGTGGAACAACCACACCATCCGACCTGTTCGCCTGTCTTAGTGTCCATCAGGTGAACCTGATGCCATGTACCACCTGCCTCACAGGTTTGTATTCAAATTGTTTGGTAATATTACTTTAAAATATATCTGACTTCATATAAATTGGTGTATCAGCCCAATATGACAAGTTTGTCACTTGATAAATAACGTGATTCATTTAGTCTGAAAACTCATTATTTCAAAAATGATTTCAAGTCTTAAACGACTAAAAATGGATTCCAACACAAAACCTAAATCAGAAAATGTCCAAAGCTATTCTGTCGATTTATCTTACTCAATTCCAAAAAGTACCTTGTGTTAGAAAGTGAGTAGAATGACCATATTTGACTGAAAGAGCTGCTGTCAACCTGAGATTAACTTCTCAAGTCAAAGCTCTTTGTTTAGGATTTAATTAACGAAGAACTGACTCAATGGAGTTTTAGTTATAATGCTTATCTAGCATGTTTGGGGGGTTAAATGATCCATTTGTAATCACTTGACTCATTATGTTTCAATTTATGACTGGTCTTAGGTTTGGCGGAAGGGAGTGTGGATTTCCAGTGTCCTGGGAAGCCCTACATCACTTTGATGGCATCATGCAAGCATCATCCCAGTACAATTTGTGTGGTGATGAGAATCTGGAGATGCATTTTGTGGACTTGCAAAGACGGAGTGGGTTGGCTCCACCAGTGAACTGGACAGCTGCTGTTCAGAATTACATTTCCATGAAAAACATGTCTGGAGTGTAGAATACATTGCCCCACCAGCCCCCCAGAACCTTTTTTGTGTGTACAAGTTCCAATGTAGGTTGAATATTATTTAGAATGCTGCAATTCTGAGTAGATAAGTCCAGTGAAATATTCAGCTTGTATCTTTGCATAAGTCATTAGACTGAAACCTTTCTTTGTTTAAATAAACATACAGCATATTCATAGTTTGTAAAACATGTTTAGTGTTACATCCGTGTTATCAGTTGAATGGTCGATCGTCAGAAAATTATACACCTAATATTTTGGTAATTGATTTTAATTTTGTTTTGAATATAAGCAGGTTCCAGCCTCTAAAATGTGAATATTTGCTGGATTAATTTGTTCTCTGTGAGGCTTCACTTTCTGACATTTTAAAGACCAAGGCGTGTCCGAAATCACTCTCATTCACTACTCCCTACTCCCTATATAGGGAATTCTATATAGTGAGTAGTGAGTGATTTCAGACACAGCCCATAACAAATTGATGAATCAACAATATCATTCATTCATTGCATCAGTCACATATGCTACTGTTATTTCTATTTTCACAGTGGATCTGAGAATAAAATCTTGTGAACCAGCTACAGCCGTGTCATCTTTGTAGCGAGTGTGTAACATATATGCTATACGTAGAAAAACAAGTCCTTACGTTAAAATGAAACACTTTTAATGAAGAGTCATTCAGCTTTACTCTTTCACAAAGTCCATGTAAAAACATGTTGATAAAATGGCCAAAACAAAATTGGCACATTTGCACGACAAGGTGCCTTTTGCAGTCTTTACTGTTTATGTAAATATTTGTAAAACATCTTAACACATGTTCTGAACTCTTGATTTAACCACGGTCTACCTTACCTACCTAACGAGAATACAATAACAATACAATACAAATGTGTGGTGTTGTTCACATGTTAGATATGAAATAGGACAAATCTGCCATGAAAAATACTCACATCTCTCTTACGTCACAACATTTTGGTCTGACAGACCGCAACATTAAAACAACGGACTGTGTACTGTGTGTGGCAACATTAACTTTTACCACAAGTTATTTAATTGTTTAAAGGCACCCAAAGCCGGGGGAATTATTAATGCCAAAGTTCATGTTGGCTTTGAAGGCACCATAAGTGTCCAAAAGAGGAAGCTTTAAAATGTTGGCACAGGTATTTGCCATTGGGAATGTTGACGTTGTAGAACATAGGAACTGAAGGCGTGGCAGAGGACTCATACCAGCAGGAGGCACACATGGCACACCTGTAGCGAACATTAACACCTCCTCCAAGGTCACTGAGCTGTCATTTTCTAAAAAGTAGAGAACATTGGAATCAATTGACAGTAAATACTATCTACAATCCTCGAGACTGGATTACTGCAATGCTCTGTATGTGGGTATGGACCAGGCCTCAATTAGACGCCTCCAGCTAGTTCAGAATGCAGCTGCTCGTCTTCTCACTGGCCATAAAAAGCGTGACCACATCACCCCAATTCTGGCTTCATTGCACTGGCTTCCAGTTCGGTTCAGAATAGATTTTAAACTCCTTTTATTCGTTTTCAAAGCCCTAAACGGGCTGGCTCCTGCCTATATAGCCGAACTTCTCCATCGCTACACCCCAGGCAGAGCCTTAAGGTCGGCTGACCAGCTATTGTTGATAGTGCCTAAGACTAGGCTTAAAACCCGAGGCCATCGAGCTTTTGCAGCGGCTGGCCCTAGGCTCTGGAATACTTTGCCCCTCCATGTGAGGTCTGCCCAGACCCTGTTTTTTTTTTAAATCAACACTTAAAACTAATTTTTTCTCTCTGGCTTTTGTTTAATATTATTCGAATATAGGAATAGTAGATATGATTACTTAAAATATAGTACCTTATATTTCACCATGTAAATTACTTCTTTATCCATTTTTGGATCTCTGCAGGGTTTATTTTGAACCCAAATCCCCCCCTTGGGGCTTGTCCCTCCCCGTCTCCCTCTGCCGATCTAAGGTCTGGCAGAGGGGGATGGGGTACAGAGTCGCTTAGACAGGCGGGGGAGTGCATTCTGACGAAGAGATAGGTTGTTGTGCTCCCTATCTCTGTTTCTTATCCTACATTTTCACCCTGAACTAGAGGGAAAGCGTTCTTGGACGCCTTTTCAGCTCTGTTTCCTACTATATTCTTCCTACCCCGTTTACTTTGAACTATTCTAGGAGAGTGTGTTTACGTTGACTCGTTGGGCCTTTCCTCCTGTCCTTTTTGTTCCCCAGTACTTTTCTTTAAGTGGTGCCTTTTCATTACAGTTTCTGGCTTTTTATTTCTTCACGTCTGACTCGTTTTAACATTTACGGGGAGTGCATGTACGTAGCTACGTTGTGCCTCCCTTCCTCTGTTTCTGGCTTTTCTTTTCATACCCTTGTTTCTCATATAAGAGAAGAAAAACTATTCTAAATTCACTTGTACACTTGAGGGGTCAGACTTGATAGATTGCGTGGGGAGGTTTCAGGAGATCTTTCTTGAGGGTTATCAATAATAACTTTTATCCAATGACCTTTTCCCTCTCTGTCTGTGTCTGTGTATTCTCTTGTTTCAGATTAACCCAGCCAAATCTCTTTTTCTTGTTTTTTCTTATCTATATCTACGCCGGGTTCCGGAGTCGAGGCTGATCGTCTTGCAGTAGTCCTGTGCCCTTGATCCTCTATCCTGAGCTCTGGACTAAGTCGTGAACTTCGGGTTGTGGCTGAACCTATCGCTGCGGTCCTGCCTGGGTCGTGTCGTGCTGCTTCCCTGATGGCTTCCACAGGATTGTGGCTGACATCCTCGTGGATTCATCTTCTTATTACAGACACACGCATTTCCTAAACACTCGGTCTATAGGCTGTAAAATGTATTATCTCTTCGATTTACACACCGCATTTCTTGCACGTCTGTCCGTCCTGGGAGAGGGATCCCTCCTCTGTTGCTCTCCCTGAGGTTTCTCCCATTTTTGATCCCCTTTAAAACTGTGGGTTTTGCGCGGAAGTTTTTCCTTGTACGATGTGAGGGTCTAAGGACAGAGGGTGTAGTTTTTCTCATATTGATACTCCGAACAATCTGTGCTGTTGTATTTGATGTAAAGTGTCCCTACTGTAGGCTATTTTTATTCTGTACAGCACTTTGGCTCGACCAAAAATCGCTTATAAATGTGCTATATAAATGTGCTATATAAATAAAACTTGATTTGATTTGATTTGATACATCAACACCGGAACTTTTTATAATCTGTGTGTATAAAAATCAGACAAGAGCAAATTGACTAACCTTCACAATCGAGAAGATAGTCTGCCCAGTAACTCATAGCTTTCTCTTCCTGAGCCCTTCTGTTGCTTCCCTGTTGACTAAATTCAGGCTGGAACAGATTTTCCATCTCTGCAGCAGACAGCTTCACATCGGCATGACAGAGAGCAGGGGTCAGGACCGTCGGATGCTGCTGCAGAGCTGTCAGAAACTGCAAACTTTCAAGTCCAGCCTTGACTCTAAAATACAATTAAAAGATGCATGCAAAGATACATGTGCATCATGTAGAAGTAAGTAAGCAAGAAAATGGGACAACAGCAACACGTTTTTCATAATTATTTTAGCAATAACAATGAAATACAAAAACCTACCTTTCGATTGCAGTGTTGTTCCTGTGGATTATGTACCACTTCAGGTAATCCTCTACAATCATTTTTTTCTTCTTCACATGACCTGACATGTCTGAAGCACCCAGCAGTCTGCAACATGGCAATGTTCCGTATCATCAAGTCCTGAAGGATCTCCACTGAGGGTGAATTCTGAATCTAAAAGAAGAGATAACAGAGTCCCACACATTTCAAATATGACACGTAATTATAAAAAATGGTAATGCCAGAAGTATATCTTGAAAGAATGGTTTAAGTGGACAAAACTCTCTCTTTACCTATTCTAGAATTTCACACCCTTCTCATACCTCTTGTAGGACTTTCCCTATCTCCTCATCTGTAATGTCTCCGACAGATGCCTTGAAACTGCTCTGCCCTGAGATGTAGCTGACCAGATCCTCTGACAGAAAATTAGGACCAGGTCCACCATGCACAATGGACACAGCAATCATCTTCCCTGCTAAATAATACTCATCCTCTCTGATAGCTGTCCAAGATAATGCAGAATAAAGAAATATTAAATCAGCTTCCATATTTGAAAACACTGCAAGGTTGAAATATGGGTTCTTTTAAAACATTATACACAAAACAGAACCTGTTGAATTGTAGACCAGGTAGCGGCTCTCCACAGGTCCATCAAATATGGGCCGTTTGTTCAGCTCTTTCATGAGAAGGGAGAGGAATTCTCTCTTGGGGCCACCTGTATCGAGACCTTCCTCAAACCTCCCTTCATCGTCAGAGAATTTCACCAGGATGTCTTTCTTTTCTGAGAATGTTGCCCTTTTGATTCCTCTGACTGCTCCATCCCAGATGTTCGAGCGACAGATGTTAAATCTGCTGACAGCTCGATGGTCAATCTCTAGGGCCAGGTTTGCAGTTATCTCAGAAAGTGATTGCTGGTCCACCCTGTCATCAGATAAAATATGACCATGTTAAATGGTACACCATAGCACACATTTTTGTCACAGTTCTGCTTTTCTTTCTCACCTATTTTCTGCAATTACATTCCTGGGTCACCTGGTAGCCACACCTTGTCTCTCTCTCACTCTGTTACACCCATCAGCTCCATTTAGTATTTAAGGCCACTTCACCTTCACCTCAGTGCCAGATCGTACTTTGCACGATGCCAGTCTTTCCCGTATTTACCTCCAGATTGCTCTCCCGGTTTCGACCCTGCCTGTCCCAGACCATCCTGCCTCGTCTGTTTCCTGACCCTGCCTGTACTCGGATTATTCTGCCTTGCCTGCTCCCTGACCGGTTCTGTACCTGCGACTCCCGCCTTGCCTTCTCCTGGACCCCTCGCCTGTCCCCGACCAGCCCTTTGCCTACTATCTGCCGTGTTGTCTCCTACCAGCCTATTGCCTACAATAAAGCTGGTTACCGACTATCCCTGGTTTCCCGTGTGTTGCACTTTGGTTCTCAGCTCGTTTGTGACAATTTTTGATCAGGAAAAATAACAACCACAGTTGAAGTAAGGGTAACTTTTCTCTTACTTTGTATCCTCTGGAATGTCATGACTGCACTCAACACTGTCTGAGTCATCCTTATCCTCTATTACAATGGGCGCATACAGCTGAGTATATTTGCTGAGAAATTGACATACACAAGTTTACATTGTTGATGTTTTCATATAAAACATACTTGAATTTTAGAAAGGAAAGTATAATACCTATAGCACGCAGTTTCCAGCACACCTCCTGATGTTCCTGGGCCCTCTTGTGAGTCAGAAAATAAGACCTGAATCACAAACCATAACAGGGATAGGACAGGTAAGTTGAAGTATTTTAAATCATGGCTATCAGAGGGCTGATTTAGAAAGAAAAGACTATTCTAATGTACACAAACGTGGATCTCTGGGTCAGTGTGACACATTATTTCATGTAGTTTAAGACATTAATTGTGTGACAATATTTTCAGACAAGGCTAAATGTGAACAATAGACAATGTTTAGGAGCCACAATTACCGGAGCTGCTGAATCAGTGCCTGACTCTCCATCTGCAGGTTCCCATACCTGGAAGTAAAAAACAATATATCAGTGTGACACTTCAAATTTGACAGAACTAGAGCTTAACACATTTGAACATAAATATTGAATTCTATTATTCTGACTGATAGTGTATGTGATTTGCGACAGGGGGAATGATCCTTCTTACATTATCACTTTCAGTGAAAAACATACAAATTATTATGGTGTGATTTTGCAGGGATCTGCACTAAATAAAGTTGTTTTCTTAAGTTTGTAAAATATGTGTAGGCCAGGACGCTGCAACATTTACCGCAATTTAAAATGCTATTTTGGGACATGTTTCATCGTAAAAATATGCCGTCTATGTGAAATCTAGAAACATTTTCACTTCCAGATAGAATTTACAATATAAGCGATCTAAGATACAACAAATGTAGTACTCACTAATGTATCAGCTGCATTGAATGCTGCAGAAGTTGGACTCATGATGATCACCTCTGAATCCGATGAGTTGGATTCAGAGCTGGTTTCCTGAGCTGTGAAATACAAGAACAGGTATAAGAGGATTTTAGACTACTCAGAACAACAGAGTGCTTTCCTTGACAAACAAATCAATTAAAAAAGCTCTTCTTGGTTGGTAATTCATTTCACAATTACTTACAAGATGTAAAGAACTCTTCAGCTGTACAAATGTACAGTGTGATACGTTGGTAGGCCTTCCCCACTACCTCTTTGTACTCGTTTAGAGTGAAGGGTACTTATGTTCCTGGTATATTAGTTATCTTTGTACCGTCAGGGTAGAGCAGTACGTAGGGACCGCCATGTACATTTTTGCTCAGCAGCTCTCTGTAATTCGTCCGCATCCGACTCTGGTCGCATCAAAAGGGGAAGTACTGTTCCTCTTACAGTCTTCAGTACACCATCTTTCAGCCTCATAAGGCCTACTGAAATCTACAGAGAAACAATGAAATAGGCGACTGTTAACTAGTTCAGTGACACTATAAATACATGACAGAATGGACTGTCGGCAAATTATTAGTATATCTCAGCAAAAATGTTTACCTTCACAACCTTCAGGTTGTCTTTTGATGGTGTTTTTTTTTTTTCTTAAAACCTGCTCGTCTCTCCTTCTCTTTTACACTCCGGAAAGTCAGAAATAACTCCAGTGTGCTTTTTCCTGTAGCCTCTGCTTGAAATAAGAGTCCAATCAATCGTCAATGACAAAGAACAGAGAGACATACAGTGTTCTCACCCATACTCATAAGATATAGAGTGTACATTGCCTAAGCCTAATAAAAAAAATAAAAAAATTAAAATTACCTCCACTTGTGCCTGTTTTATCAACATCACACAGGAATTTGATGTCCTTGCCACATGAACAGCAAAAGGCTGATTTAGAAGCCTGCTGCTGTCCACAAAAAGGACAATACATTATGACCTGCAACAAAACAAATAAAGTATCATTACAGTAGGTTGCTTTGCGCTTCAATTGCATGAACATCTATCTATCTATCTATCTATCTATCTATCTATCTATCTATCTATCTATAAAGCAAGAAATGTCTGTGTGTGTGTGTCTGTGTGTCTGTGTGTCCGTGTGTGTGTCTGTGGCTCGCATATCTCTCTGACTGTTTGTCAGATCGACCTAAGCTTTCGGATATGGCTTGCGGATTGCACGATGATGTGCATCCTTCATTTAGAATTTTTTGGGATTCATTTTTCTAAACCTTTATTTTTGACGAATCTACGCGCTCTGATCGGGTACGCCCCCCCGGACAACATTGCAAGCAGCAATTATGGGAGCCAAACAATCGATCCGCTTAGTACGGGCACAAGCTCTGAACGGCCATGCCCCGAACGGGCACTGCACTAGTTTTTAAATAACACTAACACATTTGGAAAGACTAATCAGTACTACTTTCAACGCTGGCTTAATACAAGGAATATCCCAACATGGATTACAAGTGTGTCTTAATCACGACATTCCCCACTGACAAGGGCAAGACAAGCCTCAGGCAGTTAAACACGCAAGAATACTGTGTGTGTGTGTGTGTGTGTGTGTGTGTGTGTGTGTGTGTGTGTGTGGTAGTCTAGATTTAAAACGGTTCAAGCTGCACGGATAAATCGAGCAGAATCAAACAGTTTTCACAGACAAGCAAACAACTTGAAAATAGCTTTCTGCAGTTTTGATCAAAGCTATGTTCTACTATCATTATACACTACACACATAATCTGCTCCCACACACAAAATAACGTCATTTAAAGTCATAAATACGGCAGCGACAGATATTATCTACATCCTGTGTAACTTTAATATTATAAACGTACCCATGAGATGTTTCCTGGAGATCCCCCAGCCTTCTTCTTCTCTCGCATAAAAAACCACATGTGCATCAGCAATAATAGTCCCCGGTAATTCACAACTTCCGTTGTGGCTTTTTTATTTGCATCGCAGCGTTTTTATTTGCGCGGCGTTTCTGTTTCTTTTTATTTGCAGCGGTTTTTTTATTTGCAGCGTTCTTTTATTTGCAGCACCCTGGCCTCTCAGGGCCACTGTACTGAAGTAGTGAATTAATGTTTACAAACACCTGTGTGTCTAAGCCCAGAGATCAAAGGTTACCATGGTGATGACGTTATCAAACACCTGTTTACGTGAGCCCAGAGATCAAAAGGTTTCCATGGAGATGTGCTGTGAAAGGAGAGCCTTTCCATTGTTCTGAAGGAGAAATAAACCTCTTACATTTCTAACTATAGTTTAAAAACGGTAGCTGCTTTCACAAAAATATCAACGTGTGTGTGTGTGTGGTAGAGATGTTCAGTGTGTGTGCGTGTGTCTGTCTGTCTGTCTGTCTGTCTGTCTGCATGTGTGTGTGTGTGTGTGTGTGTGTGTGTGTGTGTGTACCAGTCTGTCTGTGGGTTTGTCTGCTCTGATTAGATGATGTCACTCAGGTGTGTGGCCCCAATCTGCCCAGCAACACCATGGTAACCAACTGCAGCCAGTCCCATTAAGAATGCATTGAGGATTATATCTGACAAATTTGCCACCTGTTCAAAAACTATGGCTCCTATAAAAGAATGACCAGACCGTGAGCATCAGGGAACCCCAATGAACTGATACATGTTGTTTTTTTAGGTTTTGTGTGTAAAATGTGGAGATGGGAGCAGTTTGTTTAAAGTTTACTTCTCTCTTGTCTGAAGAAAGATCCGGAAAATGTTTACATGGGAGTCTATTGGGAGCTAGGTGGACTTTTTGACAAGTTTTTGTCTCTTCATGCCCTCAAGAGGCATTTTGTTTAATATTTTTTCTCAATTATTTTTTCTTTTTTAACGTAGGAGAGGCTTTCCTACGTTTTTCATGAAGAATGATGTCCAAGGAGTGTAGGGTTTGGGAATTATGGCAGATTAAAAAATATATTTTGGGCGAATTTCAAGCTGTCCTCCACTCTGTTTTGAGATCAAAACACTCTAGACCAGGGGTTCCCAATCGTGGACCCAGGGCCCAGGGAGGACGGGGACTTTGCTTTCCCTGATGAGCAGTTGCAGGGTCCAGCCGGGTTCCCACCTGAGCCGGTTGAGCCAGTGGTTCGCCCTGAAGCTCAAGATACTTGGAAGACTATATTGTGAGCTTGTGACTCTCAGGGGTAATGTTCAGAGCATAGTCTGTTGCGTGGCAGAATAATCCACATGGCTATGCTGGTGACTGGCAGTCTACCCAGTTCATCTAGAGTAGATAGCTAAAAGTGAATGTGACTGTGCCTTTAAGATGGCACCGGGAGTTAGGGGATGTGTGAACCGGATACAGTTGGTTTGTTGTTGTGTTGTCATGGGAGCATGTGCAACAACGTGTTCAATAAACGGTCAACCTAAATGTCGTAGTCCATAGTCTTATATATACAACACTTATTACTTATTATTTTATTATTATAAAACGGTAAAAACGCGGCTGAAGGTTAATCCATAGGTTAATCCTATGTGTCTGTGTCACTTCGAAAGTATTACTGATAATACTTCATTCAATTTTTATGTAAAAACCGGATATTTCATATTAGCTGCTAATGATAGCAGCCAGAGCGTATCGCAGCTTCCGGTTCCGGGGTGCAGCACTCATTCACCAATGGGTCATGTTTAGATGGATTTTAGGAACGTCCCCTCGATTCTATTGGCTCTAATGGTTAAAAAGAGATGTCAATCATCAACATCGAACAAGGGGGGCCAGAGATAGGTCAAATCCACCCAAATGACCCCAGAAGTGTTTTTTTCTTCTTCTAAATCTCTCTAAAAAGGTCAAATTGAACTTGTTTTGCATCAATCTTGATACAGGGTACATATTATATGTTATAGTTTGGATTCCTAAAGCTTTTAGTCTACTATCCCATCATTCAAGGGTGGTTTTCAGTTTAAATAATGGTTGTTTTTTGGATGGGCACTATAATTTACATTTGACCATGTATACGGTGTGTGTATCAGTGTGTACAATAGTGCATGAAAAAGTGCTTCAAAGTGCTTACATTTTGTAATGTCAGAATGAACTGGATCTTGTTCACAGAAGTCTACCAAGAAGTGGTTCAAAAGCGGGATGCTTTCATCCGAGGGGAGGACATATTTTCGGTAGCCGAGTCCCAGAAAAGAGGCAGCAGAAGAAAGACATGTACAGTCAAAAAAGTGAAGGAGGCTGTACAAAAAACGAACCAAGGAAAGGCAGTAAGTTTGATTGGTGTGTTTTGATGATTGATAGTTTGTGATTGAATGGAATGACATTGACTGATTTTGTTTATTGTTATAACATTCACTCACAAATAATTTTCCATTTCACCTTGAATGATATTGACAGCTATGGCTTTTTGTTATAACCAGGGGTGCACATAACTTGTGACACATGCGCGGCAACCATCTGAAATGCGTACCGTCACTTGTGTCACAAAGCGCATTTGCGTACCGACCATGGTACCGACGTACTTGTGATTGTGAAGCTTTTCCAGAAGGCGGTTAGATCACCGGACGACAGAGTCGGTCTCCGTGTGCACAGACAGGGCTGCTGTTAACGGAGACTCCCCCCCTTCACAGGAGAACTGCGCTAAAACAGCTGATCACAACGTTCACGCTCTGTGGTCATGAAGTACTCCACTAGCCCCCTGTTGACGTTCGCGATACAGAGAGGGCTTCATCAAATAACTTTGAGTGGAGCCAGAAGTTGGAGTACCAAACACTGACTCCAGATACTCATCTGAGTACCTCACTGAGAAAGTTATGTGCACCCCTGGTTATAACGCATGTTTTTTTGTATTTTGAGGCCACTACATTTTCATCCTACAATTACCAAATGCTCTTTTTAAATACATGCAACGTCTGTGGATTAATGGAAAGTGTAGTCTTAATATGAGGAAATGTAATGTGGGTGAAATGTTGTTTTAAGTTACAAGCGTTAAGCCTGGTGTTTGGGTGGTAATTTTCCAAGGCACACTCAAACATGATGTATGTTGTCAGTCTGGTTCACAGATGGTGACTGCCATGAGCGAACAGCTCAAGAGATCCCTACAGGCTGAGAGAACCTCCAAGCCCTCAGAAGAGGTGACATCTGAATCACCTCAACACTCTTCAGATTCTGATGTCACCTCGATTGACCTTTTTGAGCCGATCAAAAAGCAACCATTTGTAGGTCTAAATATTTAACTGTTTTTTTCAAATTGATGTGCAGTGTTTCCCATATAACTTTTACAGTTTGTGGTGTGAAATTTGCACTAAAATTATTTTTCTCATTTTAGATTCGCAAATGTTCACAAAAATGTTATTTTCTGACCAGTGAGGAGGAGGACACATGCATCCTTCCACAGAAGGAGCCAGCATGCCAGCAGCAACCACAGAAGGAGCCAGCGTGCCAGCAGCAACCACAGAAGGTCTGGGTGGAATTGGATCAGGAAACGTTGGAGGCTCTGAAAGGTGGGTTGGTGCATGTGCATGCTAGTGATGCCTGGGTTAGCTCTGCAGCCACCTGAATTAGGGATCGACCGATATGGCTTTTTCAAGGCCGATACCGATTATTAGTAATCAAGGAGACCGATAACCGATATTTGGAACCAATATACATTTGCAGTAAAATCTGAAAATCTTGGTGTCAAAATGTAGAATAACACAAACTCCAACACAACTTCTTTGAAATGCCTTTAAGCATATGTTTAATGAACTTTTCAACATCTTAAAACAGTTTTCCTCTCTGTGACCCTGAGTAAAGTAAATTAAGTAAAAACTAAAATAAAAACTACTAAAACTTGTTCTGAACTTCTGATATTTGAGATCGATAATCGGTCAAATGCGGGATATCGGCCTCGATAATCGGCCAGGCCGATAATCGGTCGACCCCTAACCTGAATCCTCCCACACTAGTGATGTTAAGATTCACCGATTCGCATCGATGCACCGGCATAAATGTTCAAGATCCGAGAGCACCGGTTGAAAGTGCACATCGGCTACAGTTTGTGTTGAACTCGCGATGCATCGGTTGTGGCGTCATTTGCATCGGTAAAAACGGATTAATTGATATCATATTATCCACTCATCTACTTGTCAGCACTCTGCAGAGACGATCTTTGATCTTTGCTTCGCTACTACGGAGCCCGCGAGACGCGTCACAGTTATCAACAAACATGGAAGTCGAGGAGAAAGAAATACACAGCGCTCACGGCCGGCACCGCCCTGAATGTGTTGTTCAAACGTTTCTCTGGAACCCATTGGTCGATTTTGATGAATGATGGGATTTCCACTTACACACCAACGTTACCATTGAGAAGTGGGGGTTATGCGCACGCAGTTTGCACAAAGCAAAACCTATTTTACGCTCTGAAATCTGAAAACTTAAAAATAGGTTTATTGCTGATGGATTATCAGAAATCATTTCAAAGGGACACAGACACATTGGATTAGCCTATGGATTAACTTCAGCAGCGTTTTTATCGTTTTAATGCCATTGAAGACAACTTTTGATCAGACAACGACAAAGGTAAGACATGTTGCCGTGATAATGCCACGTGTTGTGATGTCTGTTTTTGTTTCTCATTTCGCGAGTTCTGATCATGGAGTGATGATACAGATACCGATACGCTAATCGATGGGTTGGATTTGCATTTACGATAAGTAATAAGGGTTTTATACCGTGAGTTCTGTGCCAACGGCGTTAGCATTTTTTCGCTCAGGGCTAATTCAGAGGCTCAGCTTTAGTCTTGTGTTTTTATTTGCTAAAAATTGTTCATATCATCAGTTAGCTGAGTTTCTTCCCGTTACATGAATATGAAACATTCATAGTTTATTAAATATTAAGAAGCCCTCAGACGCTGTTTCCTGCAGATGATGCGTTTTCCCCCCGCCGGTGGGCGGATGGGGTTTTAAGAGTGTGCTGAAGACTTTCCTTTTTAATAAAGCTTATAGTTAGAGCTGGTTTAAGATTACCCTGTGTTTGTCCCCCCGAGACCTGCATTATGTTGTATTTGTATTGTATTTTTGTTGTATTTCATCTCATTATATTTGTATCTATATTATTTATTTTACATTCGATTTTGGATTTTTATTAACACAAACGTGTTTTATGATATTGGTTTTGATTTGATTTAACCTTAGACTGCAGTGATCTAGAAACATGTCTGGAATTGACCAATGTTTAAAAAAAATATTTAAAAAAAAGATACAGGCGAATCCTCATAAAGACAGTAAGCATGTTTTGTTGTTCACCGGGAGTAAAGATGGTGACTGAGTGAACCTTGTTTATGAGACTCTTCCTCCCATTTGTCATGACTGCACCACAGTGACAGTTTAAGGAGCAGCATGAATACACATCTATCCGTCCCTGAGCCTGCGGCTGTAGCAGCTGAACTCTAATGAATTAGCCTTGGACGTGTTTCTGCTGTCCCTCATGTTATAACCCTCATTCACACACACACTCTCCCCTACTGTGTGTGCCTCTACCTCTCAGCCCATTAGCTCTCATCATGTCACACACACACACACACACACACACACACACACACACACACACACACACACACACACTAACACACACATATGCTCGGCCATAACACTGCCACCCAGCTACACACAACACACACATGGACAATAATGGAGCCATGGGTTTTATGTTTATAGTAATGTCTGGCTGTGTGTGTGTGTGTGTGTGTGTGTGTGTGTGTGTGTGTGTGTGTGTGTGTGTGTGTGTGTGTGTGTTCTGGGGGGTTATTAGTAAAGTGGGATAACTTGCATCTCTATTCACATCAGTCTAATTTCCAGCTGAGGTGTGCTGGACGGCTATCATGATTATGTCTTTCTCCATTTCAAGTCAAAGCAAGACAACAGTTTGTTTCCTCGTAGTGAGACTCAGTCCAGTACTGTCTGCCTCCAGGGAGAAGATCAGTGCTACACATAGTTATACCTGGCTATATTTCATCAGTCCAGATGATAACATTAGCAGCAAGTATACAAATCCACAATTTGTAAAGAAAGGACATACTGTAAATCACTAGGGTATCTAAATAATAAACAATATAATGAAAATACTGAATAAATTGAATACTCTAGAGGGGGGTCAAACTCAAATACACAGTGGGCCAAAATTAAAAAATCTGTACTAATCGTGGGCCGGACTGGTTCAATGTTTATTGCTAAACTTATTGAAATGAACTTATTGCACATATTAAACCTGGAACTAACAAAGCTTAAATTATTGCCCATAAAAACAACATTGAACATTAAATAATCAGTTGCATTCATTTCTTATGGCTCTATCTGCAGCTTTTCCAGAGTCATTTCTTATGATTACATTTTTCCACAGGTCAACAACAGCTTCAACAAAACTATTTCCCTCAAAGAAAAAAACATGCCCTGTTGTCTCAAGAAAAAAAGTGCAAAAGGAAACAAACATCCATTGAAAGTCAGTTTGCTGCTCTATGATGCTAGTTCAAGCCAGATACTTGGCATCTCATGCAAGTTCATCAATGTTTGGGGTCAGGCTCTGAGTGGAGGAAACCCTCAGGATGGAGTGAAGGTGTGCGTGCAATATACCGGCGGGCCAGATCTAACAGTAATTAGAAATGATCCTGCGGGCCGAAATTAAATCTACCACAGGCCGCATTTGGCCCGCGGGCCTTGAGTTTGACATGCGTGCTCTACAATATACAATCTCACTAAGCTACAGAAATATATAGAAATATACAGACACATGTTGGCATTGGATTATATATACATTACAATTGTGCAAAGTAGCTGTTGTGGACAAACTTCCAAAACAAAACGTGGCCATTGTCATTACTAAATACTAGCATAAAATAAATGGTCTAAAGAAAATAAACAAACAAGAAAATAATCCTTTGGATGGCCTCTTAGCTTTTCTACTGAATCATATGTATTTCTGCATTATTTGTGTCGTTATCTCTGTTTTTATACTCAGTGATCTCACAGGATAGGTGTGTGTCTAATGTTATTCCCTCAGAGCAGGTCAGGTGTATACTGTGTGTAACACCACTAACACTTTCTCTTCATTTAGTCATATCTGTAGTATTGTTTTAGCATTTTACTTGTATGCAACCAACTTGAGATTACAATTGAATATAGAAAGAGGATAAAACATAAAAACAATATATTGAAGTACATTTATATTCTGAACAATTACACGCAACCAATTTTACTCATTGAAATGTTCAAGAATTCAGTTTAAAACAATGTTAAGTCTTAATATCCACAGAGGCACAGACTGTGTGATGAACACTGCTGGCTCGCTACAGGAAGGAGCTGTGCTTCAACATCAAGTATAAGGTATGATAGGAGCTGCTGACCAATCCCCTTATAAATAAAGGAGTACAATCGTATTTATTTAAATATTAACCTTGTGTGAAAATCACACACTTTCTTGTCGTTGGCTGTTTGTTGGACATCAGTCTTCATCGGCTGCTGATAGAGAGCAGTGATAGAAGTATATCAGAAATCAACGTACTACATTTTGTGACTAAAAAATGCATTTATTTTTGTCTGCACACTAATACTTTTGACATGACTTGTGCCACTAAGTATGAGACATATTTTCATCTTTTTTTAAATGAACTGATTTTAACAAGTTTGAAATGATAGAAAACGAGCAGCTGAGAGGATCTTTCCCCTCAGACAAACCTGGTTGGACTTTGAAGCAGGCGGAGGGCCACCCAGGATCCAGAGGTGTGAGACCTGCCAACATCACAACTAATGACCAATAAAGAGCCAGCACACTGACCTGCTCACACTGCAGTAAATCACCCAGAAGAAAGGTGAGGCGGGGAGAAGAGAGGGAGAGCAAGGTGCTAATGAATTAATGTCATGGCTTTCTTTACAAAGATTCATTAAGATATACACATCTTTACAGTCACTTCTTTTGCAATGATGTCCAAACGCAGCAAGTACATTTTGAAGGCGTTTTTTTACAGAGAATTATATTGAAAGTTGTTCCTATGTTGTTGTCCACCTCATTAACATACATGAAGGGGGAAAACATTGGAAACACATTTCAATATAATTAACCACAACCCATATGATTTGTCTGGTATACAAATGAACAAGAACCATATCAAGGAGAGAAGAAAGACAGTGGTAAATCATTATATACAAAAATGTAAAAGCAAAAATGTGTCCCATTTGGCACACACACACACACACACACACACACACACACACACACACACACACGTTTGTTTTCCTGTGCAGCACTGACAGACTTAATCCACGCCCACCTATGACGTGGGCCCCACCTCCGGGCTCACTTCCGTATAAATAGGAAGTAGGCCCCACAATCTACTCCCACTTTTCTTCAGCACTCCGTTGCAGAAGCATTGTCAGGCAAAACAAGTTATTTTGAGAGCTACTTACTAAAAAGAAAACATTCCTACTAAAAAGCTTTGTTTTTCTGGTAAGATGGAGACTGGGCAGAAAAGTCAAGGTTGTGTCAGGGATTGCCTCGTATGCGGGTCGGGCTACATTATGAGCTTTGACAGGCACTCACAGTGTGAGTCCTGCCTGGGATTAGAGCATGCGAACGCTGCTCTCAATCCCGGGGTATCATGCTCGCATTGTGCCCGTCTCCCGCTGCCGAGGACGATTGGCGCGTCCAGGAGGAGTACTCCGGGGACAAAGCCCTTGATTTCCTGGATCCGAGTGGCGGGCACGAGTCGGACGACTACGCCCCCTCCATTCATGGATCACCAGGTGATTCCCCCATCAGATCTCCCCTCCGGACGGAGGAGAAAGATATGGGGGCCGGTGTAGGTCCGGTATATGATCCAGTGATCCCTATCTCCGCCACCACGGCACTGCCGTCGATTGGCGGAACTCCCGGAGATTATATCTAAGGCGGCCGCCTGGAGAAATCTCCCCGTTCCCCTAGCTCAGGAGAGCTCGCCTCCAGATGATATGTCCGGGGTGTTCTCCCGGGTACACAGGGTCAGGAGTGACCCGATCTGGCCACGCTTCCCGGCCATAAGGAAGTACCAGGAGGGGGCGGCGGCGGACCCTGGAGCAATGAAGGCTCCGATAGGGACATACGTGCCTCTCACGAGAGTGGAAGGATTCACGGATGTGGGTTTTCCGACCGTGCCTCCTCTAGAGCCGAACCTCACGGCGTTCTTTGGGGCTAAGCAGGCCAGCACAGTTACCGGACGGCAACCCATGTTGGCTGCCCCCAAAGATCGGTTTGTCGCCCGACAGACTGACCTCATGCACCAGTGTGCGTTTCAGGCGTCTACGGCGGCGAACAATATAGCGTTGCTGTCAAACTCCATGGTGGAAATGTCGGAACTGTCAAAGTCCTCAGTGGAGGCAGAGGAGATAGGTAAGGCAGCCAGTACTGCACTTACCCTGTGGCGAGACCAGCAAAGGCGTCAAAGTCGCCCTTCGGCAGCTGCAGGAGCTCCATCCCAGGTCTCCGCTCCTCCGCCACAGAGACAGGATCTGCAGGCGATGAGTCGGAGGGGAACGAAGAACCCCCGCCCCTGGTCTGCTCCTCCGAGAGAACCTCCGAGGAAGCAGAACCGAAGATGACTCTTTGGGGGGGTTATGTTTGAAGAGAGATTTATCAATAAAAATGATTCAAATCTCAACGGTGTGTCTGTAGC